>JBAFWW010052976.1:13990-35811 GCA_036873685.1 Agapornis canus
GGTTGTTGGGCAGTCTACTTCTTTATCTTTACATGGGGAGAAAAAAAAAAAAAAAAAAAGGAAAAGAAAGAAGGGGGGAAAAAAAAAAAAAAAAAGAGGAAAACATCAAACAAACCAGTGAAGTGTGATCTAAGACAAGATCTTCACTCTGTAACCAAATTTGTTAACAGGAGACTTACTTTTTCTTGACAGTCCAGCTCCAAGATTGTGGTTCAAATCAAAGGGATCTGTACAAAAAGCATTACAGGCATTAATTAAGTCCGGGCCTAGATCAACAATGTATACATACACATTAACAACCCAAGGCAGCTATTTCCAATACAGGATTAAGATATTGAAATTGAACTGTTTGTAAATTTGCTGAAAATAAATTAACTCCATAGACAAAGGATCATAGTCATCTAGCTCTGAACTGACTGAAGTATGGTAAAAGTTATTCTGAAAGTTGAATGCACACGGCAAGAGAGTAGAAAGTCATAGAGGCCAGAGAGTGGTTGAGGGACCATTTCCAAAATGTGTCACTGTATTTTCTTGATAGAGACCATAGTATTACTTAAAAGTGTAACAACACATACTTTTAAATCCCTTGTGTAAACATGGACTCAGCTAAACTTGGTATATGAGAGAAACCCTCAACTACAATACAGGTAATTTCTTTTCCAAATGATTTGGTTTAATCTATTTCTCTTTCAGTTGCTGTCATCATGGTAAGTATCATGTCTGCTTTACACGTTCTTTTCAGTAGGGAAAAAAAAAAACCTTAAGAGTAATTCTTATCACTAGTGAAACTCAATGGAAAATTTGCAATGATTTCAAAACATCAGCAAATAAATTATAATCTAGTAATACAAAAATAAATAAGCCTTGTGGAGCAAAATTTTTCGCATGGGCATTAAAGAAACCCTGCATATTCATGTACTTCATATTTTTACCTTCAATTACAATGTACTTGGAGGTCCATTGCTTTTTGAAGGTTGTAAGCAGATTTTTACTCCGAATGCAGATAACATGTTCTTTAAAATCAAATTCTTCTGTGTAGAATCGGAGAAGCCCCAGCCACAGTTGCCCAACAGATTCAGTGTTTTTGCCATAGTCTGGCCAAATAACTGACTGAAAATACAGAAATATTTTTACTTCCAGTGCTTACATTAAGCAGAATAATTTTCATAACCTGGAAACTCAAACAATGCAAGTCTTATTTTATAAAAAAACACAACTGAGTTACACTACAGTACTTACTTTCATAATTGGTATTAATAATCCAATATCAATTTTTAAATGGTACATATTTTTAAAGTAACAACAAAAGTGGAGAATTAATATAACTTCTAATATTTGGTCTTGCCTATTACATAAAGAATTTATTAATGCATTTTATATGTCTATTTTTATGACTAAATATGAAGCTGGTATTTGTAGGAGTTATCTTCACACAGTAGTGTGATGCAAGCAACAATTAATCATCATTAACATCTTAAAATACGTTTTTTTATTATGTTTTGCAGATTCCCCCCCAGATGAATTACAACCAACCATATTCTTAAAAGATTTACAGCTTGGTATTGGGATTTTCAAAGCAATAGCTACTCCACTTCCATTTCTATATTCAACCACATCTGAGGACTGTACTTCTTAAAAGGAATTTTTTTTCATTTACAAATTAACCTGATTTACTCACCAACTTGTCTATCTTATCAAAGAAATAAACATTCCAGCCATCAACTAAAATTTCTGGCTTCTTTGGTTCTTGGTAGATCTGAAAACATAATATTAAACTCATTAGAAAAGCCCTACAGGTTCAGCATTAACGTTCTTCTGGTCAATACTGTGTACAGATAGTTAATTTCTTTCTTGAGATACTGTACCTCTTGAAGAACAGGGATGACAGGTGGATTTCTCTGTTGAAGAAAATAAAGCACCATAAGAGTATATGCATAGGAAGAAAGGCTACCTCGAGATGCATCTCCAATGTCACATATCTAGAAAAAGAAGCACCATTTGTATCTTTCATTGTTATAATCTCTTGCTGCAGGAACTATTGCTTCCAGAATGTCTGAAATATACATACCTTTGTAAAGACTTTCATTGTGTAACACAGATACTTTACTCTTGGATCAATGGCTGCATATGATGATAGGAGTCTTGTGTTATGCAAGGCCTATAAAGAGAAGAAGGTCATACACAAAATACAAGAGCTGTGAAGAAATTAAGTAGTAATCTGAAATACAAACCCAAGAGCTCTAAGTTGTGTGCTCAAGAAATGCAGATGCAAAGCCCTGCATAGTAAAATGCATATCGAGAAAGGGAGCGCTTGATGAGGTTATCACCTGCTCTCTTAAAAAGCTGATCAACATCCTTCATCTAAACACAAAGCAGTATTCACAGAACAGTCCTTCAGAATGGGAAGCATTAATCTACCACTTCATTTTCAAAGTGTCTGGTAGAAAGTAGGTTCTCGAACTAAACAATTTCAGCCCAGAAAAGTGATAGCTAATCAACTGACCCATATGGATATATAACTTCAAGAAGAAAACTCTGTGGTTGAGGTACCTTTCTCAAGACTTCCCTTGAGCACATATAAAACTTCAGAAAGTTTAATACCGGGCTCTAAATCTTACTTTCTAGCAGTATTTCAAGGAACTGGCTTCTGAAGTGCAGAGGTACTGGGAAAAAAAAAGCAAACAACCAAAAAACAAACAAAAAAAACCCCACTCCACCCAAACCTAGTTTTTATAGTATTTTCCCAAAGAACTTGTGGCTTTTAATAAATTCTAACATGTTCCAGTTCAGTCAAGCTAGGTTCAAAATCGTTCCAGGTCTTAAGGCAAAGCAAGAGTGAGCCATGATGAGAACTGGAGCATTAGAACACTGAAGTTATATTATGTTGTCTCTCATTTACAGAAAGACTTAAACACCTAAACCACTAGTTCTTGTTATTACTGAAGAATGAATATATACTTTTTAGGGAAGTGGCAACTGTAAAGTCACAATTGTGCACTGACTCCACTCATGATCAAATAGAAAAAAACCATAAAAGGTTGTTTGAATATCTAAAAGTGCAAGAGGTAACTGGAAACAGTTGATAACTGAACCTCAACAAAACAGTCCCTTCAATCTTAAAATGACGACCCACACTTTTCTGTTAGAAAATAAATGAAAAAGGCAATAACCTTACCAGAGTATTATACAAACTGATGTCTACTTCAAGACCACTTTTGACATGGAAAAATTTGACAATTGGGACTTTAGCAGTTGTTATTGGCAAGACACTTCTTAAACCTAGGATGAAATGTTTAATTACTGAATGACTACAATACAAGGAACTCGAAACTGTACTAAAAAAGCTACAAAACAAAATCTTAATTGGTACTAAATTGTATTTCAGTTATATTTTAATGTTGATTTAGGCATTTGTCAAATATGTCTCATTTGCTAGATATATACAAATACACATTTAACCCCCCAATAAAACAAAGATCAGTCTAAATGTTATAGAAAAATAAGCCTAAGAGATCACTGATAATTCACTTCAATTGCATTAAATTCATATGAAACACACCAAAACAAGTACTATAAATTGTAATTTCTAGAAAAAAAACAGAATCCTCATTGCAAACTTGTATCAGCCTACCTTTTACTATTAACTTACTGTACACTGAGCACACAACATAACTATTACCTTGAAGCCTGAAGCTTTCTCCTTATGCATAGAGGTTAGAAATACACTATATGTCCAGTTCAGATGCAGCCCTATAAGATTATAATCTCATAGCCTTACATATACAAAAAAAAATAAACTTGAGTGTTCACAACATATAACCTCAATCTTTTTAATGATACACTCTTCAGTATAGTTTTATCTTAATGATTTTAATCTATAGTGCCCCAGAATGTTCTCACTACAGCAACTGAAGTCATCTAAACAAAACCACTTATTTTAATTTTCAGTAATTACCTGACTGTTTCTTGAGAACTTTTGCTAAATCTTCAATGATTCTGATGCAATCAAGTCCCTAAGACATTAAGAAAAAAAGTTCACTGTTGTATCTGCTACATTTAGGAAAACTTTTATTACTTGCCATTAAGATTAAAGCTGTATAACTGAGTTTCATATTATAAAATTATCTGAAGACCAGAAATAATTTGAGAATAGCACCTGCAAAATTAACAATATACAGTATCTCAACATAAGCTTTTAAATTTTATATTTTGCCTATACCAACAGCAAACCCCCCCCAAAATAATCTTTGTGGCACTGATTTGTGCTTTCTTCCAATCTGAAAAGCTTCTATAAAATACTAGGTTTGTTACACTATATATACACAATATAACCATAAAATTTTCCATGTTTTAAAACAAAACAAACAAACGCCCCCCTCCCCCACCCCCCAAGAAAAAAACCAAACCCAAACCACTTTTTAAACTACCTCAGCAGTGTCCAGCCCATCAAATGTCATACAGATATCAAGGTCACTTTCTTTGAAGCCAAAGCCGTTTTTTGATGAGCCAAACAAATTCAGCTTGGTTCCTGTAAGATATATGATGGGTTATAACCCCATATTGACATAGTATGTCAAGTTGTATGTAACTTCAATCCACTGAATGTCTTTTAATACAGGCATAAAAACATTACTGTCTGTGATACATCGAAACTTATTTTCATACAATCATAGAATAATTAGGGTTGGAATGGACCTTAAGATCATCTAGTTCCAACACCCTGCTGATGTGGAAAATATCTCTACTTTCATTGGTTCAAATGAGCAGCCTGACAAATCCAGAAACAAGTAAGGTTTTCCCTTAATTAAACCATCAGCATGTGGCAAACAGCTGATATCTGATTGAAAAAAAAAACCCAAGAAAGTAGGGCTGTTCTCTACAGACATTTTCAGGGTAAAGGATATATCTGACCATATACAAAGCCACAGCCAAAAGTATCTGTTGCTGATTTTAAAAGACTAAATCAAAGTCCAGGTGTTACAGAAACACCTGATAAGGACTCCAGAAACAAAGCAAAACAAAAATATTCAAAGAGCTAGGTACTGCAAATGCAGTGCCTGTATTTTAAAATATTTCAAAATGAGTAAGTTTCAGTAGGAAGGATTATAAAAAGCTTGTTGTTTTTAAGAGCAGATAGAACAAGAAGTCTGGCTAATGAATATGGCTAAAATAATTACAGGCTGTTCCACTACTGCATTGATGAATTTTTCCTTAACCTGTCACTGTTCCTTCCTAGTAATGTGTTGTATACATGACTAAGTAAAAAAAAACCAACTTAAACCAAAGCCTTAAAAAATATAAATTAATGTAATTAATTATAGCAATGCTGAGCAACAATATAGGTTAAGTGTTCAAACCTGAAGTGTTTATTATGTTGATGTATTTTTTGGAAAACACGCAAGTACAAACACATTAAAGTATCAGTAACAAGCTAAAATGGACTAATTACCTGGGAAATCATGCCTAATGAAGTTTTCCAAGTTTTGTCTTATATGTTCCCGAGCCTGATCCTCCACAATACTTGGAGAAAAATCACCTTAAAAAAAAAAATAAAAATTTATGCAAACTGACCAGTAGACAGCAAAAGCAAAGATTTAAATGAAAAAAGTGAGGGGTCTTCAGCACGGTAGCGGGGGAAAGAAAAAGTAAGAGTAGATTCACATGTGAAGGAAAGCAAGCAAGGATGAAGTAGAACAAAAAGACCTGTTCAAAGAAAAACATTAATTAGACAAATAATGCATTTTGTCTGGTCAGAAATGGCAAGAGAGAAAGGAGGAAAGTTGGGTCACTCTGAAAAGAACAAAAGCGCAGAATTATTATAAAACAGTATTTTGACTCATTTTTTTCTAGAATACTGAAGTCATTGCTTACTAAAACCCACAAGTTAAGGAACACGTAATTCAGATAGACCTGTAAAAGCATCAGTCAAAAAACTCACCCAGAATTAAACTCAACGTAATTCCTAAGATGTCTAAATGAGTAATCAGACAGCCACAGTGGGGAAGATAAACCTAAACATTTTGCAGATAATGATAAATGTCTAAATACAAACTACTATTCTCTAGACACAAACTACTCAGATGTCCCATCAAAGCCCTTACAAATCTGAGAATAGTATTTAAGAATTGGATGCAGTATGGCAAATAAACTTTTACAACACTATTAATGTGATTATCATTATTGTTTGCACTCTTGCTACTGCACAATATTTATAAGAAAAAACTTACAGTAACACTGGACACAAACTTGATCTAGAATAGCTGAGAATTTGGGTGTCAGTTCTGGCAGGGGGTCAAGCTCAATTTTCTTCAAATCTTCTGGACAATCCCTCTTTAAATGACCTTCCCGTTTGCACAGGCTACATACAACCGTAGGAGACTGCATGAACAGAAAGCGAGACTGGTTTTACTTCACTGAATTTGAGCAACACTTTAATATAACTGATAATAGAACACAAGCAGTATGTTCTGATTCCGTTTGCTTACCTTGCCCTTTGTAAAAGCTGTTTTACTGAATTCATAAAAAAGTTCATATTCTAAACCCTGTTCTGTTGCTGTGTGCTCTTCAAAAAGGCTTCCCTTCTCAGTAAGATCCTCTTGACTCAAATTGCTTCTCAGAAGTCCATCCACATGTTCTTCAGTGTGCTTGTTCTCACATTTACTGGGGAGGGAAAAATCATCTTCTTCCTCTGACAGGGCATTGTCATGGCCAGATCCAATGTATGCATTATCTAGTTCACCTCCAGCTCTTGTAACACCACACTTTCTATGGTTTAGAAGACCAGATTCTTCCTCCTCTTCCTCCTCATCATCCGAGTCAATCATTTCACTCCATGCTAAATATGGGAATTTCTTCAGGGATTCAGGCAGTTCATCGGAAAACTCAGTGCTCTCCTCATCAACATCTATCTTGTCTTCCATTGTATCACTGCACTCTAAAGCAAACTCATCAATATCTGCAAATGCAGCATTTTGAAAACCTTCTAAGTCTGAAGTACCACATGTCTCTATATCATGCTCATTAAGTGTAACAGGAAGATCTCCACTATCACTATCTTCATCTATTTCTTGCTCAGTAGTCGAGATCCTATTCCATGTTTTTTGTTGTTCATGTTCTTCCTCTTCCTCCTCTTCATTTCCACTGTCTGTTTTCTCACAACTTGGTTTAAAATCCTCATTATCTCCAGAAATAACTTCCTCAACTATACAGTCTGAATCTTCATAGGCAATTCCCAAATGATGTATATCATCAGCCAGTTCTTCTTCTGTGAAACTTTCCGAGCCATCACACAGTTTTGAAGCATCAGTTCTATGTGTCTGGGGCATACCTGTAGTCTCTATTATGCAGTCTTCCACTACTGGTGTGCTTGTTCTACTATCCAAGTTTTGCAAATCAGCATTTTTATGCTTTTTAGCATCTTTTCCGTAGTGCAGCATTTGGGATTTCTCTTCATGGGTATTTAGAATGGACTTTTTGGTTGATTTTGCACTTTTTTTTTGAGGCAAGGCAAAATATTTGTAAGTTGCTCTCAGGCAGTGAAGAATATACTCATATACTAGCTGACTGTTCAGAGTTCTTGCCACATTCCTTTTCACTGAATATGGGTCTAACAGAAAGAAGTGAGCCAGCAGTGCAAGAGTTAACTTCATAAAAAAGAATAAACTTACATCCTTATAAAATTTGAATATACTAACATTAGTTACTCTAAAACACTGTGTAAGGACATAAGATCTATGAATTGTGCCAAAGGCAATTTTTAAGTCCACTTAATTACTTTTGATAATGTTGAAAAAAAAATCCCAAGACAAATATTAAATGATTTTTTTTCCAAACCCATATTCTCTTATAAGAATCACAGTCCAATATTGAAAAATTCTAACCTATTAGACACAATGTCAACAGTCAAGATAGTACCCTAGAAAATTAAAGTAACAGTTCTTTGAAGTTTTACGAGATATATATATACCTTCTACAGCAATGCGTTTTTTAGGCCAGTCCCTTGATTCACGAGACACTGCTTCTTTGAGTCGTATGCTAATAACAAAATCAGCCATATTGAACTCCAAGGCATAGAAACGAAGCAGTTCTAGCCAGAGCTGACCAGCAGGTGCTGAACACTGCTGTCCTGAATCAAATACTAAGGGAACCTGTAAATTATAGAAGAAAACTTAAATAATATTTAATGCACAGGTTTTTGGTTGTTATACTTCCTTGTATTTCATCTGTAATGCAATATTACAAAACTCAGAGTTGCTTCTATACTTCTGCAATTGCAAAAAACCCTGCAATTAAAAATTTGAGAGAGACAGTATAAACTCAGATTATAAAACTTCAAAATTAAAGATGGCAACAATGGTTATGAATAGCAAATGGTTACAAATAACGAAACTGTTATTATCAGCAATGACTAATAACAATTGCTTATTTAAGTGTTTATGCCATAATTAATAAATTTCCAAGAAAATATCACATTTAATCTAATTAGAATGGATTATACAGCCTACTTTTTACCAAAGCCTAAGCTGTACAGTTAACTGTCATAACATGAAATAATATAGTGATATTGTTTCTTTCAAAGTTGCAAGAACAGTTCAAAGCTAAGCTAATTCTGAGATAAAATTGCCATAACTCCATAAACTCTAGCACCAAGAGTTATGCACAGTAAACCTTGTATTGAGCAGTCATGCAATCTCTTTGTTCAGCTCATGGTTTTGCAACATAAACAAAACTAAACTAGAAGATGGTTCTTTTTTTGACAACATAAGTAAATTAAATAGTTCAGACCTTGCCCCTTCTAGGGGAAGTTTCTTGTAGCAAATCAGAATCATCACTGGGATTATGTTCCCAAACAACCGCATCATTTTCAACTTCTTTCAGATGAAAATTAGTTAATTTGTTTAATGAGAATCCTCCAATCTAGACAGAAAAAGAAACATACTAAACATTACATGAACTTTAAATCTTACCTCCCCATGGTAATAAGACAAACTAAAACAGAAAAAGTTTAAAAGTAGCCTGTAGTATGTGCCAACCTGCTTCTCTCTTCTCCCTATACAAAAGGCTCTCAGAAGTTCAGTGCTTTTGGAAGGGTACCTATATGTCATAGAAACTTGTGTTTGCATGTTACACAAGCAGCATGAATATGCATTTTTTTTAATTATATGAACATATTATACTGCATGACATTTCTCCACTGCAGACAGTGGAGAGGCTTCGGGAATGAGCCAGCCATGTACTGAAGGAAAATGTTGACTACAAGGCCCACGTAATTGGAACATCCACACTAAATACAGCAGGTGACTACAAGAATGGAAGTGGGTGTCTTGAATCTAACACTTGGACCACATCCTCGTGAACTGGATTCTGGATTTGTGTCCATAACAACTCTCAATACTAAGATGCACTTCAGCTTCTACACTCAAGAAATACATGCTGTAAACCCCTAGTCTGATGACCTTGGGCACTTATCATACCAGTGTGGTCCTCAGCTGTGGTCTACATTTTGGAAGAATTAGGTGTCAAAATCCAAGACCCTGTTTTGGGATGTACCTATGTAAATTCAAAGTTCTCAAGAGTCTGAAAGAAAGGCTGAAGAAATGAGGAAGCAGACCGTTATGAAGTGCATTCAACGCCCAGCTCTCTTTATTTACAAAAGGGGCAACCAAGCACTTAGTTCAGCAACTAGGATTGTGAACTGCATCCTTACAGGCAAGCATACAAATGTTATGTGCAGTCTGGCTGAATTAACATCTTTCTGAAATCTTGCAGAAATGGCTTGCTTATGGCTTGCTCAGAACAGCAAAAACCTGACAGGTTACAACACACCAACACAAGTGATTGGTTCTCTCTCATACTATTCAGTGTATTAGTACACATACCCATGATCCCAAATATACAGGTAGAAAAGGCTGTTTCCTCTGTTGTAAAAAGAAAATAACCATCAAAGCAAACACATATGGTGACAAGCCTCCTTCTTCAGGATGATCAACACAGCACAACTGTGGAAATAAATTGTGCAGTCATTAAGGTTTCAAGTGAGACTATGAAAAAATACTCTTTTCATTACTGTTGAGAAGTCTAGTATGTTAAATACCAACAGAAACTCAGATATCTTTAAGCTCTACTGGGAGGAACTTTGTTCTCAAGGCCTGAGTATTTACTGGTGTCTTGTTATTGCCATAGTATTTTCATTTTAAGAGCCACAGGAAGCAAACTGGCAAAACAGACAGCATACAGCAAATATGCAAAAAATGATGATTCATTTTACACAGACATAATACAAGTCAAAAGCATTTCTTAAATACTGTTCTTTTTCTTAAATCATACGTTAGTTGCAAGCACACAAAGTTCTGAAACAATTTATTTTAATTCACAATAAAGTTTTCACCTACCTATGAAAAAAGCAGCTTTCTCCTATGATTTTTTTTTCCTATGATGGATTAAGTTTATGGGAAACCTGTAATTCCATTTCATATAAATTCCATTCCATTTACACTCCCATGAATTATTTGGTACCAGAGCAGGATACTTACATTCTGCATACTACTGGCTGAAGCTTAAAATTCCACTTTGACATTGAGTGGAATAATACAATACACAGATGACATTTACATAAAACTTCAAATTTATAAAAACTTTAGAATCCCTTTTCAAACACTTTTTTGAAGGACAGTTTCAACAACTATTTTCTAAACCACACCGACAGTCTTATGGGCATAATATCAATGTCCATTCAATATTTATTTACAGATGGGAGGATACAAATTACTCTTACCTTTGCCCAGTACCGGAAGACAATCACTAAAGTTACTACAGTAGGTTCCAGTTTCCCAAGTGCAGCCAAATGGTTTGTTGTCAGACAAGCATTCTCATTCCCTGCACTCACTTTACAAATAAGGCCACTAAAACCCAAAAAGAAACAAGAGATCCTGGATGTTTTGTAAGAACAGACACAGGTCAGGTAACATCTCACAAAACAGTTCTGCAGGAGGCTGTAAGGTAAGACTTAACAGCCTCTCAAAGACACCTTTTCTAAATTAAAAGCAGCATGGAAAATCAGACTGTTTTATTGTTAGGTTGATAATATATGCATTATAATTTTCTGTAAAAAATGTTTTCAAATACAATTCAAATTTAAGTATTTGTTTCTAATGACTAAGTCACTGAACTAAAAGAAATTACAGTACTAATTTCATTCATGAATCAAAACCATCTTCCCATTCCACAGCCATCAGAATAGTTTCTATGCTGATTCTACAGCAAAAGAAATATTTTCAAATACTGAAAAATTGAGGTAGCAGCAAATAACTGGTAATACTTTCTGTATCAGTAGCTGTTGATAGAATATTTCATGAATCTTAAGCAATATCCATTAAATGGACAAAATAAAAATCTTTCAATTGTTCTCAAAATACTAGTGAGGCCAAGCAACCCATAATTTAACATGGTATCTGCATCACCTACACGGAAGGAAAGTTTCTGTTTGAGCAGTTATCCCAAATGGAAGGGTAAGGGTACATGCTGGAAGCCATAATGGTGGAAAGGGTTGGGAAATACAGCTGAGGACAGAACAACCCTTACCCTCTTATTCTAGGCTAGGAATGACTTGCCCATGAGTGTTAGTTTGTGTTTCAAGATCCATGGAACTGTAATAATTTAGTACAGAAACGTCATTTTTCAGATGTTGGTACATATATTTTACATTTCTATATACTATTAGAACACACAAAGTGACAACTGAGACCTTTGCTTTTCTCTGCACACCACCACTGGTATTCTAGCATGGAAATCTGCATCCACTTCCGTAAAACATTCTAGGTGGCAGAAAGAAACAGAAGAAGCAATGTTAAACACGATGTTGACAAAAAAATGTATTGAACTAGATGCAACTAGAGGAGTACAGCTAGAACCTCAACTTTCTAACAAAATGACTGATTTTGAGACTAATAACTCAGTGCATCCAATAAATTAATCCTGCCACACTTTTAAAACAAGTTTTTGTATTTGAAAAGTATGGTCTAGACTGTATGATAAGCACTGTTATGAAAATACTCAAGGAAAAAAAAAGAACTTTTCATAATTCATGTACACAGTAAGTTTAGTTAAGTAGGTATATTCTGGTTAAGTGCTGGCTTCAATGATCCAGGCATACACAGGCCAACGACATCTGTGAAACACTGCTAATGTAAAAGATGAGAGCATTATGTCAGTACTAGACAGAAAGAAAATATCCAAGTTTATTTTCCCTGGTAATCTAGAAATGTTCTATGTACGTATAGAAAAGCCCTACTGACATGATGTGATTATTTCTTGCTATGCTTTTCTTTATTTCTTTTTTGTTATTCTTCATATGGTTTCCAAATACAATTCAGCTACATTTTTATCTTAACACTAAAAAGTCCAGATGCCACTGTACTTCTTTCTCCCAGTGGAGTTTATTGGCCAAAAGTGGCCTTATTTTTTGATGCACCACTATTCCACTGGGCCATGTAGAGAGGAAACTATGAAACAATTTTAGATACCCAGTTCAAAAATTCTGGAATGACAAGGTTTTCTTGATGTTACCTAGCCAATTGGACACCTGTCTTATTTGAAAAATATCTTGCTTTTGCTGCTAGGGATACCTCAAATGCCTAATGCTCTGTCCCTGTATTGTCTGACTCACAGAAAAAGACTTTGCACAAGATGTTAATGCAAGTATTGCTTGTTTTCCAAACACATTAGGGATCCTAACTTTCTATGGGATCTGGCTCTTCATTCCTCCAGTCTGGTTTGATTATAATCCCATTCTCAGAGACTATAATGGTTATCTGACCAGAGAAGAAGATGCACATACAATGGGGGTGGGGATGGCAATGAGAATAAACTAGTTTAGTAAATACATTCATGTTTAATATACATGTTTGGAGCCATATGGTCTGATTTCCCAACTGTGGGGATGAAGCAAAGGAAGAAAGTAGTAAAGCTACTTTTCACAATCTGCATTTAAAAAAAAAAAATGGTGGGAAAGAAATTTTCACCTGCATATGCTTGAACTGCTTTGGGCAAAGGCATTTTTTTTTTTTTTTAAGATCTTAAATTTCACTTGCCTGTATTAGTGCAGAGAATTATACTCGTTACCTGAAAACATATGCATTTGTATGCAGTCATTTATACATGGTCTCACTGCATGTGCACATAACAGAAGACCACAACCTGAAAGGACATTACCAAATTTCTGCCAGTGTTAGAAGAGTTTAGGCTACTTTCTGTTCTATGCATGGCTAATTGAGTAGTCGAGGAAATGAATGGCACCACTGTCTACTGTAAGTTTGATAATGCCTCCACTCTTAATGTAGAAGAAAACCTCCCACAAGGAGTTTCTCATATCAACACAAATAATGCAACTTCAATACTCATAAAAGTGAATGCTAAAGTAAGTTCTGACAATATATTATTTCCTGCAGTACTTTTCTGTCTCACATCTTTCTAAAAAACACCCAGAATAGCACATGGTTTACCCATTCAAGGCAGAATTCAACAATACTAAGCAGTAATACTTTAACAGAAAAAGTAGCAATTTTTTCTTACCACTGTTCTGAAGACTTTCTTGCACAAGTAAGAGAACATCTGGTTGTGTCATCTGTCAATAAAAATAATAAAGCTGTTTTCATAGCTGTCAAAAAGGTGATTTTCCACAACTCAAAAAAAGATTTAAACATCAGCCTTATGCCACTTCTGTTTTTCTTTCACAGACAGCAGCAAGAAGGGAACTATAAAACAGCACCTGAGAAAAAGCTTCTTTGTCTTTGGCTATCGCTAAATTCTATCAAAGGAACACAGTTTTGCTTATTTTGAAGAAACTAAAAGAATCCTGAAATAACTGCAAGCAAAGTTTTACTTCTGTCAAAGACCTAGTTGTGGAAAAAAGGCCACCAACAGAAATACTATTCCAGTGCTTAAATATGATTGCCTTCTGACACAGCTGATCTACGACATGTCAAAGATTGGAATCATCAGCCTTTTCAATCATTTTGAATAAGCCTTTTTGAATTATATGCACTTTATGAACATTTTCCTATATTTCCATCTTTTTTTCGTAAACAGTGAAATTTTAACTGTAAGACTGCCAAAAGAATTATATCAGGAATAAGTATGGAAACAAACACTTTTCATAGTCTCTAATTTCTTTTCAGTGTTCAGGCACGAAGATGTATACAAAACAACTAGCATGACAAATCAAGATTTTAAATTACTTCACATATAAATGACATAAGATGGTTTCATGGCTTGAAAATATCCCAGAAATCAAAAACTCTGGTGTATCAGTATAGAAGCAAGATCATGGAAGTGCCGTTCATTTATTCCAGCTATAAGAGAATGTAAGCAATGATTAGTCCCACAGAATTGCTAGGAGTATAGATGTGTCCTGGGTTCAGCAGTAGCAGTCATTTTTTTCCTTCTTAGTAACTGTTTTTGACTTTCAGCCTGGGAACAGCACTGATAACATCGATGTTTTTAGTTGTTGCTCAGTAATGTTTATTCTGATCAAGAACTTTGTGAGTTTCACGCTCTGCCAGAGAGGAAGAGAAGCTGGGAGGAAGCAGAGACAGGACACCAGACCCAAACTAGCCAAAGAGGTATTCCATACCACAGCATGGCATGCCCAGTGTATCAACTGAGGGTAGTTGCCTGTATCACTGTTCAGGTTGGGCTGGGTATCAGTCAGTGGGTGGTGAGCAGTTGTATGCTCCTCCCTTGTTATTTCCCTTATCATTATTATTACTGGTGGCAGCAGCAGCAGTTTGTGTTATACCTTAGTTACTGGACTGTTCCTATCTCAACCCATGGGAGTTAACATTCTTTCGATTCTCCTCCCCAACCCTCTGAGAGTGGGCACGGAGGAAGAAGTGGGGGGAGTGAGTGAGTGACTACGTGTTCTGCATTATGGGCTGACTTAAACCACGACATTTCAATTTTTGAGAAGGAAGATTTGATATAACACAAAGCTGTATTAACCTGCCTGACCATTACCAGCATACAAAGCAAGGAATATTATTTTAAGATATTTTAATGTGATAGCTCTCTTGTATCCCCATGCATTTGCATAAAAAGGGTTACAACCACACCATAAATTATGTTTAAGCTATAAACTCATAAAGGTGCAAACATTTAAAACCACTCAGGCATGCTTAATAAAATGGTCTTACTTACATTGGCAGGAAACTGGATATCTATGTTTATGTCTGAAGTTTTGAAACCAAATCTGCTGTAGGAGGAGCCATACAATCTTAATGAGCACTCTGAAACAAGAATTATACTGCATTTACTCTATACCTAATTCCAAGTCTGTAACTATTGTACAGCACTGTCAGTAGATTTTAAGTCTTACTTATTGCTACTCCTCATTGACCTGAACTTCATGAAAACTCTTTCCTGTTGAAACATACCAATGAAATATACAGCAAGAAGAATACATACAACTATTCTATGAGAAGAATTACAGAACAACAAAAGATTAGTCAGTTGATACCATGTTTTTATTGTACTTCAATTGCTAATAACAAAATATTGCTGTGTCCTACTTTAAAAGGAGGACTTATATGAATAGACATGAAAAACTACAAATTAAATTCAAAAGCTAAGGGTGAAAGGCAAAGTCCAAGTCCCAGGTTTACTCATTTACTTTTTTTGCCATTATCATCAAGCAATAATAAAGTTTAAGTAGATTTTAGTTTTGATAACTACAGGAAATTAAGAGTCTTCCAACAGCACAGATCTGTGTTAGTAAATCCTGCCTTCCATGCTGTTGCTAGCAAAGAGTTACCATGAAGGTCAAATGTCCCTCATGTTCTGTTCATCTTCACTTTCTACAACAGGTCTGTTTGGGTCATGAGAACCATGGTAATTTAATTCTTTTACGGTCATCTCGTCCCTCTCCCCCCCCTTTTTTTAATACTATATTTAAAGTTGGCATATCTAGCACTTAAACAAATTGCAAATAATACCTGGCAATTTTTGATGCAGTAAGTTTTCCATCACTGTTTTAATGTTGAGCCTTTCTTCTAGATCTTCGTTACTTAAGCCAAACTCCCGCACTACATTTTCAATGGCAACACCAATAGCTTTTATCTGGGAAGGTGTTGGAGGAGGCAGAGCAGTCAGCAGCTGTTCTTCTTGTTTTTCCTTTAAAGACAGTAACACTGGAGTTTTAATGATTGTCTTGAGATGCTTAATATGCTAGAATGAATGCTTGCAACCCCTCACAAGTAACGCCACTGCACGTTTTCCAGATAGTGGAGGTAATTGGAAGCAAAAACATCAAGAGAGAAACTGTGACAGGTATAAAGAATTAGATACTCCAGAAGGCTTCAGTAATGTACAGAGTTACGAATACACATATTTAGAACATTAAGAAAAGTCACCAATTCTTTCACCATCTATGAAGTGGGAAATGGTAAGAATTAAAGAAGAAATTGAAAACCTGAAGACTACAAATATTTTTATCCACTTAAAGCTGAGAAAGTAGAAGGAACAAATGCTTAACTATTAAAAAAAAAAATCAATTTTTGAATTCATATCTTCACTATGACACATAGGTTATAATTTCTAACTCTGTCATATTGGTTGTATTTACTTATTGCTACTCCTTATTGCTCTGGACTTGATGAAAGCTTTCTTGTTGAAATATACCAATGAAATATACACCAATAATACACACCAAGAAGAATACATACAACTAGTCTATGAGAAGCATTACAGAACAGCAAAACAGAAGAATCAGTCGGTATCATGTTTTTATTATATTTCAATCACTACTAACAAAATATTGCTGCATGGTATGAAAAAGTACAAATCAAACTCCAAAGCTGAGGGTGAAGGCAAAGTCCAGGTCCCAAGTTTACTCAGTTTACTCTTTTTATCATTATCATGAAGTAATAATTACAAATTAGATTCAAACACAGCAAAAGAAAAAAATCAAGGCGGAATGATTTTAGAAGCAGTGTAGTCTCATTGTAATTAGCATGGTGAGGACAGTTTCATAAAAGTGGATTTTGAACTTTTTCTTGTCTTTAACTCACCTTTAGGCTTTTCTTGTGTCTTTTATCTCTAATATGCTTATGAGCAAATGCCACCGACTCAATCAAAACATCACACAAATTGCAGGTATATTTTGCTGATGGGTAGCTTCGAGATTGCTAAAATAAAGACAGTAAAAAACCCTAAAATATAGAAAGACATTACTTTCATTTCATTCAATACCCTTGTTAAGTTGAATGACTAACTCTGAAATCCAGAAATACTCACTTTAGCTTTCCTAATTCCATCTTTACAGTCAAAAAGGTCATGTATCAAATATAACTTCCAAAAAATGGTGGATCTTTGTCAATCAAGATCAGCACATGTCTTTCACAGTGGAAAATACCCAATGCTCATGGAATATACAAACTGAATGTCCTGGGTTCAGCTGTAGCAGTAATTTTTCTCCTTCCTGGTAGCTAGTACTGTGTTTTTGACTTTAGCCTGAAAACAATGCTGACAACACTGATGTTTTCAGCTGCTGTTAAGTAATGCTTCCTCCCATCAAGGACTTCTAGTCTTATGCTCTGCCAGGGAGGATGGGCACAAGAAGCTGGGAGAAAGCAGAGACAGGAAACCTGACCCAAAGTAGCCAAAGGGGTACTCCATACTGTAGCATGTCATGCCCAGTATATAAACTGGAGAGAGTCAACCAGAAGGTCCAGATTGCTGTTTGGGCTGGGTATTGGTTGGCTGGTGGTGAACAATTGTTTTCTCTCTCCTTGTTATTTCTCTTATCATTATTATTATTGGTGGTAGCAGTAGCAGTTTTATGTTATACCTTAGTTATTGGGCTGTTCTTATCTCAGCCCATGGGAGCTACATTCCTTCCGTTCTCTCCTCCATCCCTCCGAGAGCAGGGAGGGAGAAGGGTTGGGGGGTGAGTGAATGAGCAGTTGCGTGGTTCTGAGTTACCAGCTGGGCTTAAATTATGACACTGAACAAACACACAATAAAACTTTTCTGGTCCACTACCCCAGCATCTATTGATATAATGTTAATTCATGAATTAGGAACAGCCATTTTTTGTGCTGCCAAGTGAAGATTATAGTAAAAAAAAAAAAAAAATACCCAAAGCATAATCTACCTTTTCTTAAGAATTCTTTAACAGCACCTGTTTCGTATGTTACATCAACTCTACAGCTACACTTTCTAGCTACAACCAGAGAAATTGCTCAAAGTGTACCCTTTATATTGTTCTTGCAGAAAAACAAAAGGAGAAGTCTACACAAGTAAAGACAATGGCACCTTCTTCAGTCTATAAATGCAGTCTCGCTTCAATCGTTCTTCAGCTTGCTGCAATCCTAGAAGTTCTTTTTCTGACAGCACAGATTCATCTATGACTGGACCATCTGCTTCGTCTTGATCATACTCAGCTTTTCTATTTCTTCTCAATCTTCTTGGTCTCCTAAGCTTCTTCATTTCTTATAAACAGTTAAGAGAACAAATATGTCAAATAACTTCAGAGTACCACACAGCATTTTTTAATTTACCATTCTACTTATGTGCAAGTCAAAGTTAAGATACAAATCACCTACCCTGCATGGTTGCATAATCTGCCATATTCAAGTGTGATAACAGCAAAAGTATATTGTGTTGTAACGTGTATTAACTTTGTTCCAAACTACTATAAAACACTGATTTGTCCCATTGAAGTCATTGATCTTATTTAAATGGCTTTGTAAAAGCTGGCTAAAAACATACAGTTAAATGCAATTGATTTCACTGCATAGATGAGACACACCTCTATGTCACTATACTGAAAAAACAGAAAATATCCAAATATTTCAGGATGCCTGATCAGGCTGAGGTAGATGAACAAACTAGAAAGTGAACTGATCCATAGAACACTATGAGTATCAGAGAACTAGTGAGCATAGGCCAATCTGAATGGTTTGTATGAGTTAACAGCATTTTCATGGCTTAGGTGACATAGAACAATTTATTATCACCAGCAATAAAGCCTGTCAATGTCACTTGCCTTTCAGTTAAACCAGCGTATGAATCAGTACTGCCTTTGCCTGATTAAACAGACAAGTGAAAAACAAAACAAAAAACCAAAACAAACCACAAACCCCCCAAACCAACCTCTATTGGCTACAGAAATCAGTAAATAAAAAACTTGCTAAGTATCTGCACACATAGCTTAATGCAGCTATAAAATTGGCAGAATACACATGCTTAGAAAGCTTGTTATGTTTACAGCAAAGTTCTGGCACAAATTAATGTAAATACAACTTCTACTTTTAAGCAAACTTTGTCATCATTTTGAAGCAGGAACTGCTATTGATCCAAAGAATACCTGTAAAAAATAATCCCAAGTATGACTATACACAGGCCACATCTTCACACATTACTTTAGATCGTATCTTACCACTCAAACAGCTATACAGGATGTCCAGATGCATGGAATTCCTAAAGTTCCCTGCTTCTGAGAAAGTTCATGTAACTTCTTAGACTACAAACCCCCTACCATAGCATTAGGTTTTAATTTATAATAATTAAAAAGGTAATATAACTGCTCTAGCAAACACATTCAAAAGGTTTCTATGCTGGGACCACAGTTTTTGGCTCAAATAGTTGCCAAAAGGGAAACAGCTTGGTTGTATATTTTCAACCAGTTGTTTGACTCAGTTCATTAAGCAGCATTCATGTGCTAGTGCTGTAAACACGACCAGAGCAACAATGGCAATATACTTTCTTTCAGCAGCAGCACAAGTTTATGCTGGAACAGACAGAAGTAAGGCTGTGAGGGTTGCAGGTACAGTACTCCAAAAGAAGTTCAAGGAGCAGAAACAGAAATCTGAGTTTCTAAACTTTACCCATCCCTTCTATTTTTCACATTGACTCTCCTGCTCAAACTCCAAATATCTGCCACGGTTGTTTGACTTCAATTTTACTGAGCAGCACAGACAGAACTTAAGACAAAAAAAGTTTACTAAATTAATGTCTTTGCAGGAAAGTGTGTCACAACTACCTACTTATCAATTATTTTAGTCACAATGAAGTAACTTAAAAACAAACTTCCAAAGTAAACAAACACTTCTAGTATTTGGTACTTATGGTAATGACAATCTGATTACAGGTCAATGACTAAATAAAGTACCAAAGACAAAGTTAAAGCTCCTGCAGAAAAACCAGTGCCTCAGAGATCTGGTTAACTTCCTTATAAGCTACAGTAAAAAGGCATAATGGGAAGGGACAACTGGATAGAAGAGTTCAAATAAAAGGGAATGCTGAGAGATACATTTTTAGTAATTGTTTTGCTACCTGAGATAGAGTTAGAGCTTTTGAAGAGACCTCAAGAGGTGGGCTATGCCATGCCTGTGCTTCTCAGCAGAATGAAATTAACTTTGGCAATCCTGAGCAATGCTCACCTAACCTGTTCTTAAAGGCCCTTAGGTATATGCTCCAGAGCTGCCCAGACAGCCTCTCCAGTACTTCCCCTACCTTTTATCCTAAGAAATATTCAATTTAGTAGGATATTTCTCATTCACTTATTTTATTCCTTTTATTCCTCATTCCTTTATTTCCCTCATCTGAACCTTTCCTGCTCAATTTCAGGCCCACTGATTCGTGTTCCCTGTATTCCAAAGACAGAAGGCAGGTTACCTCATCAGTTTTGTAATACCTTTTCTAGACAGTTGAAGACTGTTATCATGCCTATGCTTCCTTTTTGCAGAGAGAATGGTGATTGTTTACAGTTTCTGTAGTTTCCATTCTCTATGTGACCTGGCATTTTTTTTACTCTTCTTTGGACTGTTACCATTTTACTCTTTCAAGGAGGATGCAAAGCTGGACAGAGTACTGCAACTGAATTTACCAAAGACTTAAGCAACAGGAGTACTTCAGGCTGTGTCAGTTTACACGCTCTACAGTGCCATGACACTGACTACTAATGAGCATTTTCTGATTCACTACAGTTTCAGATTCTTCTCTAAAAAAAAAACAACAACAAAAAAACCATCCTATTTTAAAATAACTCTTCCTCCTTTATTTGTACAGTTGACATCCCTACTTAAGCAATGGCATTTGCACATGTATTTCATCCTGTATGTAGGTCATTTTGCCAATTGTGCAAAGTTATTTTAATTGACCTTCCTGCTTTTCTGCATTCTGTTCCTACCAGCTCCACAGCATACTGAAACTTAAAAACACACAATTAATAAGCATGTGGTCTTCATTCATCATCAGACTAATGTAATAAACATTGAACAGAACAGAATTCACATAGATGCTTGGTGCTATGTTTCCTATCATTTTAACAAAATCTTAGGTTAAGTATTTGGTATATATCTAATTACAGCTCTGCAAGTCTCTGGTACTAATTTTACTTGGAGAATTATCCTCTATTTACAGAACTGTCATATAGTGTCTAAAGTGCTACTGTACCAGTACAGCAGTATCTACCAACTGCTTCTCCCACATACACAGGGAACTTACCACTATTTTAAAGAAATAAATTAGAAGGAGCTGGAATACTTTCTTCTTGACAAATCCATGTTTACTGCTGCACATCCCTTTGTTCGTAGAATCACAGAACAGTTAGGGTTGGAAAGGACCTTAACATCATCTAGTTCCAACTCACCTGCCGTAAGCAGGGACAACTCACACTAAACCATGTCACCCAATGTGGACAGGCTGTCTGACAACAGGCATTTTGTGAGCAATCCAGAGGCATTGGCCTAAGGCAGCCTGCCTGAGAAGAGGAGTTGAGATAAACTGAAGGCCATGGATTAGGGAGTAAAAGAAACACCAGCTGT
>JBAFWW010052978.1:0-12352 GCA_036873685.1 Agapornis canus
AGCCTTCTCTTCTCCAGGCTAAACAGTCCCAACTTTCTCAGCCTGTCTTCGTATGAGAGGTTACCTCTATTTTTTCTCAGAGAAAGCTGTAAGTTGTTTGCAAATCTCATTAGAATAGTAGGTGCTAAATATTAATATGAGCATCCATAAGGATAATACCCACAAAGACTATAAAAATATGTTGAACAAAGGAGTGAGCTTGATTCCTCCTTGTTCTCCTGGTAGAGAGGACACAGTGCTGCAGACTGTCACAGCACAAGCTCTAACAGAATCTCAGCATGTCCCAACTGGCATTTTCCCAAGAAAACGTTCATGTACAGTTGGAGGGCATTTGCATTAGGTTTGCATTATGCTGCAAATGGACCCAATCTACAATCCTAAAACTGCTACAATCTACAGGATATGTAGTCTGAAGGACTTCAGGGAAGTTTGGCTGCATAACATTTAAACTTTAGGTGCCTGGCCCAAAAACCATCTCTACGCTCCTGAAAATGGTACGTATCCTCAGTAGAGTGTGGGACATCTGAGTGCCTATGCACCCATCCCACCAAACACTTAAATTGGATTATTCATGATTACTGAATGATAAAAACATAAGCTGGCCATTTAGGAACAGAAGCATATCTATTAATTCTCACCCCTTTCAGAACAAACTCTGAGCTAGCACGTACAAAGCAGGATATTCACATTCCCAATTGTCTCTGTGATTCAGGTAGCTCATCACCTCTTCTGATAATGAAAAATTAGTCAGTGATCACAGTGGCAAAGCCATCTTCATACAGTAAGCCACAGTAAGCCACTATCCATCAAATCTGATACTTAAGGTCAAGGTACTCTAAAAATCTAAGGAAATCACCTCACGCTCATCTCCCACCTGACAGGAAAGTAGCCCTGGTTGGCTGCCCTATAACAAAACCAGGAATTTGATGAAGTGATAGATGTCCTGTCCTGACTACCACTATAAAAAACTGAAGCTGATTCTACAATTTGGTATTACAGTGTATATTTATTTCAATTTCAGTCACCTTAATTTCCATGGTAGGAACCACAACATCATCCAAGTCCTTCAGTTTAACAATTGGCTGGTTAGCAGGAATACTTATTGCTTCTGCAAGTAAAAGGAATTCATGTTTTTAAATTCAGAACTACAAACATACATCAAAGTTCACAAAAAACATGGATTTTGAGACCCAGAACCTTACTGCATACTTCTGTTGAGCTGAAGAAGATGACCACAGACAGTGAGAGTTTTCTGGAGTTTCATACTTGGCGTATGAATGTCACAGTGCAAGTAATTACTATGACTTTTAATCCAAACTACGTTTATCAAAACCAGGACACAGTGCTAGCACAGTACCTCCTTTAACTAAGTATCAGTATTTAGAAATACACTTTTTAATCCAAGAAAGTATAACTTCTCTGTTAAAAAAAATAAACAACAAAACAAAAAATGTTTTTCCAAGACTTACTTCTTTCCAATTTCCATGGTGTAGCATCTACATTTGCTAATATGATATAAGCATCACAAAGTGCTTCAATATGTCTAACCATACGAGCTCTCGTTTTTCTTACGATACTGATTATATTGCTAGCAGCCTCCATTCTGTCCTAGAAAACCCCAACGGAATACAAACATCAGACATTGCAAACTTGTGATATTAAAGATGCATCATAACATGCAGTCAAACAAGTACAATTGAGACACATCCCATGAAAACAGGGGACATTGGAATAATGGGCAGCCCTTTGTGATATGAATAGAAATAAAGTGAAGAAATGTTCTGTGTTGTCTAATCTGAGGTAAGAAGTAAAATACTCCTGGGAATGGAGACAGTGCACACCTGTGCAAAAAACCTGCAAGAATTCTTCAGGAAGAGAGACAAGCAGTTTTGGATGCTCTTCCACCATCTTGCTGTTTCCACTGTTTCCTCCCAACTGAAGAAAAAGCCTGTATGCAAAAGGCAAAAATCTGACGTGTGTCCCTTCTGTGCCTAACTCTGAGATACTTGCTGGAGACCAGTGTAATCCTGCTCCTATGAGTGGGACCACAAAAACAACAGATCTGAGAGCAACATGAAAAAAGGCCACATGAAAACATGGTGAAAAATTGGATTGGGGCAGGGAAAAAGGTAATGACAAACAACCATGCCAGGTCTATAGAGATGGGTAAAGAAGGGGCATTAATCTAGATATGAGATGATTCCAAAGACAAGTTCCAGCAAAAATTAAGCAGTCACAACTTTAACTTGAAGCCATAGTTTGGTATAACCCATCATCATGGCTTTTAACATAAAAACATCATATAAGGGAATGAAAGTTACACTGCACAAGATTAAATACTTAGATAGAACAGATGTTACCACTCAAACCAGAAAAAATACTCAATTCAGTATTATTTTGTGTATTTTTAACAATAAACCCATTTAAGTCTTTGTTGCATCTAAAATGCATTTATCACAAAACTCTTTGCTGTTTTTCTGCAGGAAATCTTAAGTAAGTTTTGTTCAATCCCATAATTACTCCTTTCAATAATATCGTCCAGTGTATGCACAAAAGCAGAGTTTCTTATTATTAAAGCATGTTTTTCCTCCTCCTATTCTTTCTTAAAAAACAAAATGAAAGGACTAAATCTGATTGATAGAATAGAAATTTTTGTAGTCACCACATCAAGCTGGGAGATATCTTTTGGTGCATTTTTCATCAACTCGTTTCTTCTTATTGCATTTCGTTTCGTGAGGAGTTCATCTTTGTTAGCATTTGCCAAAGCTAGTATTATAAACAAAGTGTGATGGGGATGATCCAGTGAAATTCTAGCTATCAGCTGTCAAGAAAAACAATAAGATCCCATTATTGAAAATTGTACAGAAGAAAAAAAATTAAAAATTATCAATTCTTTTGAACTTCTAAGTTTCCTAATCAGAAATAAAAAGTAAAACTTAGACTGCATTTCCACAGCTAAAATACCTTCAAAGCATACTCCTATACCTGCACAAGACTTATTCTTAAACAACAAGGAAATCAATTAAATAGCAAGGAAAAAAGTCCCCAATCCTCTTCCCCTCTTTACTGATTTTGCAGCACTCATTGTTAATACACCTTTATTACCTACATAACTCCTTTAGCTGTAATTGCACACAGGAAGATACGTATCGTTTAGAAATATGCATGATGAAGCCAATTAACTTATCTTTAAATACAACAAACATAAATTACATTATTCAGAACTTCATGAAATCCTAGACCACCCGTCAACTTGGTTCCCATCCGGGCAGCCAGCTGGTACATCAGAGGCAAAAACTTGTATGAAGGGATTTTCTTTGCATTTTTCTGTAGTAGAAAAAAATCAGTTAGAAAGCTGTATGAAACACAGAACCCTGTAATCACAAAATACCAGGTAAGGGCTAGCAATTTGGGTCTTGATTTTTTTTTTTTAACTGTTTTTTTAAACAAATCATTGTTGTATGATCAAATGGCAATCCAACACCACATCATCTTGGTCCATGTCTCCTAAATGCTGCAAGTCCTTCATAAGAAAACTATGTTCTATTCTACCAGAGCAGAGCTTAGATATGCTGATTCAGAATTCATTTCCAGATTCTTTGTGGCAAGAGACAATCCTAATTAACAAGTACAACCTAGTTTAACACATGGAACAATTGTTCGTTAAAAATATGAGTAAAGAAGCATTTTCTATTTTTCAAAGTTAATTAATAACACAAAGCAATTATACAGACCTCTATCAGATTTCCTGCATGATTCTAGAAATGATAGAACCAGCCAGAGAACTGGTTCTAGACCAGGAACTTTGCTGGTCCCTGGCTACTGTGTTATACAGACACTCTGAGAGTATACGCTTTCACCTAATATTATGCACAATATTAGCTAGAACAAAGTACTAAAGGATGCTGGAAGACGATAGTCTTCTAAGGTTTGTAAAGAACAAGGTGACAACAGTGAACAGATCATGAGATTGTCATACTGACTTAATCATACAAACTTGTTAAATTAAAATGCTAAAGTAAATTGAGTTAATTTGAAATACACTGTGAATTACAGCTCTTTGATGAAAAACAAACTGATGAGCAATGACTGAAAAAACTAATTTTTGAAGGAAAATTAAGGAGATACACAGGAAAGCATACTGCATAGCACCGTATTTCATCTTCTAGAAACAAGGACAAGAAGAAAGATGGATAATATCATGTCAAAGCATAAGGAAAAGCAACATCAGACACATACCTTCATCAGTTCATTGACTCTATCAACTCCAGAATTTTCAAGCCATAGAGAACAGAGTCGAAAGATCCACATATCATTTTCTTCTCCGCTTAGTAAACAGCTGATATAGTTCTCCACTGCTTTACACAAGAAACGTTTACGATCCTCAGTTAGGGCATGCATGGCACATTCATCCAGTTGAAGTTCTCGCTGAACTTTCACTGTATATCTGTGTAAACAGAAATTATTTTTAAGCAACAAATTATCTCTTAATGAACTTACAGAAGGTTTGTTACAAGTTCTCTCACTAATTTACCATTTTTTTAACTTGTTTTGTATGTACAAGCACAATAAATTAAACAACCGAGAAACCAAATTGTGGGAGCTACTCCTTTCGTGTATGTTCACACAGACCCACCACTTGAAGTAAATTTTCAGTGATTTTGTTTTGGTTTTTAATAATTTAGTCTCAGTATTGGGTCGTAAATGTGCCTATTCAATACCGATCACTTCCGTAAGGCCTTTAGCTTCCAACAGCTGAAGTTCAATTTTTTCTGCTCATTTGCAATTGCATTTACTAAATCTTCAAGAATTCTGTATTAAGATGAATTCTACTCTTTCAACAAATGTGCAATGGAGAAAAATCTCAAAGTTATTTATTTTCACTCTGTAGTATTCTCTCTGTCAAATAAACTGAACAGATCCACGGAATAAATGTGAATTCTGGGCTATGACCATCTGTGCTGTTTAATTGTTGTAATTCTCCTTGGCTTAGTTTTTGCCCACACTACCTACCTAGCACTCTCCTAGACCATGTTCAAACACATTTCAGAAACTATTTGCAAGAAGTACTACAGATTTGGCCACTGTTTTGTGCAGAAGGAGGAATTCAGCTGTAGAGATGTGACTTATGCTGTACCACTTGTTCAGAGAATTAATAAAGATGGAGCCTTTGATAGCTCACCACCTCTCCATTTGAATGCTCACCTATTTGCCTCAGCTTTACACTCCTTGAAGAGAATGACCTCCTCCTGGGCCTTCTTCAGTAACGTCTGCTTATTTTCAAACTCTGAGGATTTCATGTAATTCTCGATTCGCTGGTACTGATTATCTGAGAAACGAGCCAAAGACAGGAAAGCCTTCATCTTCCCTTTCTTCAGCTCATCACTGCTGTCTCCACTGTGGCTTGAAGCAACTTCCACAGCCTAAAAGGGATATTACAGTAAAGTTAGACTGATAATCAAATTAATAGTGCTGCACAATACTTGATTAAACTCATATTATCAGAGAAAACCAGAATGGTTGAGGTTGGAAGGGACCTCTGGAGGTCATCGTGTCCATCCCGCTTGTTCAAGCAGGGTCATCTGCTCAAACAAGTTATTTAATGTTAGCTATGATGGAACATGCACGCCTATAAAATAAACCTACCAGGCTGAATATTTTTCTCTTACTTGAATTTAATCTTTGAGGAGTGTTTCAGTGAGAACAGCCAAAAAGATGAAGCTGTATGAAACAGCTTTAATAACCATACAGAAGTCTCCTACAACTATCTTCTAGAGTAACTAGGCATGAAGTTTTACAGTAATTTTAAAACTTATAAGATGGCAGAAAAGGCAGTCCCAAAAGTGCCAAAACCAAAAGGAAATTCAGAGTGAAGAAAGCATGTACAGAGTAACAGAGAACAGCAACTATGGGGAGTTCCACAAGTTAGCATGAAATGAAGAAATTCAGAGTGGACAAATATTAATAAAAATATTTCTACTACTAAGAGTTAAAAAAAAATTACATTATTCAGAAATACCAGAACAAGACTTTCCAACACTTGGCAAAAGAATATTATAATACCCATACTGAAAATACAGTAAGTGAATGATCTGCCCTGAAAAGGAAAAGATGGGGATGGAGTGGAATAGGAAAGGAAAAGGGAACTAGTAGTTGTAATCACTGCACTTCTAAACTAATATTACACAGAAGTTTTACTGTGAATTTTACAAAGCCGTATTCTGAATATTTTATAAGATTCACTGTTACACAATACTATGTGAATACTTTTATAAAAAGCCATATTTTGAATCCAGAAAAATAAAGGCTGCATTGAAAAATGCATTTGACATTTAACACCATATTGTAGCACAGCGTTATCTCCAAGACTGTACGTTTCAAAGACTGGATGCACCTTTTCTAAGTATTTCTGCATGATGACTGTAGGGTTTTCCAAGCATGTTTCTGCTAACCAGGTTCCACACAGCCTCAGACACTCTGCATATATCAATTTCAGATGGGGATCATTCTCAACCTTTAGGAAAGCAAGTTTGGGGGGGAAAAAAAAAAAGAAAAAAGAAAATAAGAGGGAGACATCAAATAAAAATACATTTTACATATGAGGTAAGTGATTTACAAAGCTTTTAAGCCCTTAATATAATTCAATCACTTGGGTCTCTGAATGTAATGTATCTACAGAGTCATTTACCATCTACATCTAAAGTAGTCAATAACCTGAAATCACATTTATATCCTATGTGAGTAAAAAAGTGAATAAATTTTTAAATACCTGAGAGTTTGAACAATGAAAACCAAAATAAATCAATGATAAAATGTAATAAAAACTAAATAAATTCACTGCATGTTTCCAGGATTGTATTTGTTAATGTCCCCATTTAATCTGAAAACCATAGTACATCCGGTAGGAAACATCCAGGAATCGCAGCAACTATGTGTGATCATTAAATTTTTCAGGCAGATCTCTACATGGAAACTTGATTGACAGTGCTCCAGAAAGATGATGGAGCAGGTTTCCAGAGAGTATTTTTCCAAAAGGTCTACATAAATTCACAGATTAAATAACCGAACTACTAAAAGAGGTGTAAAAGCTTTTGCTTAAAATTGCCTTAATATGAGTGGCAGGTTGCAGATGTGACACCAGTATTTCAACAAGTTCCAGGAAAGCACACATCAGTAAGACTTTAATCAGAAGTGGACAAATTAGCAAAAAACTATTGGCTATTAATTTCCAGCAGGAGAGATTCCATCACTTCTTTGGGCAAACTGGTCACGTATTTAGAGGTAAGGAATTTTCTTCCTGTATCTTAATCTATTGGCTACACTCTTGGTGATGTTCACCTTCATAGCCACAAAGACATCCTGAATCATTTTAGCTTGCTGTTCACTAGGACCAGCAGGCTCTTTCTGACAGTTACACTCCAGCCAATAAAAACTCTGCCTGTAATGCTGCTTGAGATTATTCTATCACAGGTGAAGAACTTTCTACTGATCTAAAGCAATTCCTATGGGCACAATTTTCCACACTATTGAGGTCTCTGTGACTGGTGGCTCTTTCTTTAAGAATCTCTCCAGCCATCTGTACTGTTCAAAAGATACTAATTTTGAGGAGGCAATGAACAGTGAACACAAACACTGATGACGATACCAAGTTATGCATAAAACAAGGACAGATGAAGAACTGTAGACAAAAAAATAAAATAAAAAAATAAAATCCTGATGAAATTACAAGCACAAAAAAAAGCGATGTATGGAAGGGGAAAGAGACTTCCCGTAACTTTACAGATTATATAACACATACCTGAAACCAATTTGCATCTAACTTTTTTATCATACTTTTAAGAATATTCAGCGCAAGACTCTCTTCCTTTTTAGCCCAGAAAACCTGAGCTTCTTCTAGTTGCCACTCAGAAACTCCGCATCCCGTTGGATTGTGTTGTTTGATCTGAAACATAGCCCTTTCTGGAAGCTGAAATTGAAAAAAAACACTATAATCAATTCTTTAAGTGAAATACACTCACATCTCACAGCATGTTTTGTTTTTAAACTCCATCTTTCTTTGCTCTACTTGTGCAGTGTATTCTGCCTAGCCAATGCTAAGAATTTATCTGCAGCAAAGAAATGAAGTTACTTTCCTATACTTGCAGAAAATCCTGATTTGTAAACAAAAATGGACTACAACAGTATGATGCAAGTGGAAGCTAGATATATAAAGCTGCACCAAAATAAAGTACTAGAGCTGTAACAACATTCTTCATTAATATTTTCTTTTTGATATTACATTCCTCATAGAGTAGCTTACAGTTATGAACAAAATTCATACAACATAGCTATAGATACAATTAATGAATTAAGTTCTACATAGCTCAAGTCTCCAACTAACTGATTATTGAATAAACTTAGAATACAGTTCATCTTTGGTACTCTTGAAAAATGAAGTTCTTTGGAAAACTAACAAACTGAACATCCATCACTGATCAGTCCTGCAGTCTGTACCTGTGTATTTTTAGCACTTCTTGCCAATCTGGACAGCTCCACTAGATGTTTGGTCAGGATGTCCTTAATACATTCTCTTCTGGTATTTTCGTTTTCCTTTTCAAGCAAGATCTCCAAAACCACAGTGCGCAGAGCCATGACAGGTTCCTGGAAACGGAAGTCGCTGTCCTTGAGAAGCTGGGACTGCCTCTGCCATTTCAAATAAGTATCATTCAGTTGTTGAGTAGTAACAGACCTGTAATTGTCATCAAAAGAACACAAGACCTGTTATTAAATCTTGTTATATATTAGTGAAACACAAAATAAGTAACAAATTACTGAGGTAGTTCACAATCTACAGTTCAAAACCAAGAAACAGCCCATCAAACCCTGCAAGATTAATATACAGAATAAACTGGCAGGCTTTCAGTTTTAAAAACCATGAAGATTAAGAGATCAGCATTAGTAGGGTGAACCCCACAGTAAACGTTCTTGACAATGCATCAAAAATTGTTGTGGTTAAAGGTCTATCAGCAACGTGAATCACCTTCAAACACAGGACTACTTAAAATACTAGAGAGCAGGATTCCTATTTTATTATACTTGGTCATATATGGATCAAAATAAGCATATATTCTAGACTGTGACCTTGTAGCTGTGTAGGGTGTCATTATATGTATTATTTTCTTAGATACTTCATTAACTGCAAATAGCAATGGTTCATAATGTCCTGGACATGCTAAAGGACTGTAGGATAATTATTAGCTACTAAACTGATTAAGGGTCTGTAGCATCTCCCATTTGAGGAAGGGCTGAGGGAGCTGGGACTGTTCAGCGTAGAGAAGGCTCCAGAGAGATCTGATCAACATATATAACTATCTGAGAGGATGGTGCCAAGAGGATGAGGCCAGACTCATCTCAGTGGTGCCAGGTGACAGGAGAGGACACAATGGGTACAAACTAAAACACAGGAAATTCCACCTGAACATGAAGAAAATCTTTGTTTCTGTGAGGGTGGCTGAGCACTGGAACAGGTTGTCCAGTGAGACTGTGGAGTGTCCCCCCTTGGAGATACTCAAGAGCCATATGGACACAATCCTGAGCAATGTGCTCTAGGTGACCCTGCTTGAGCAGAGAGGCTGGAATTGACCTCCAGTGGTCCTTTCCAATCTCAACCATTCTGTGATTCTGTGAAACCAATACCACTTCAGCAGAAAAAAGCCCAACTGAAAACTCAGAAAGGAGTGTGAAAGAAGCTTAAAAAATACCTGGAAAACAGCAGACCTGTATTTTCCAACTCTCCAATTTGCTGTAGTCTGCAAAGAGTTGGATATAATGAATAAACAGACTCAAGACTGCCTTTGCACAGCTCTTCTACTTCATTCACCCTATGGATTTAACAGAGAAATACTAAATTAGGTTGGTTTAATATTCACAAGTAATTCCAAATATCCATAATATAATTTCCTTATAGTGAACAGAATTTAACCAGCAAAACTATTCAGTTCAGAATTATTCATATTACCATAAGAGTTCAAAACATTAGCTTTTTAAATGAATGAAAACATTGTAAGCATATATCAACTCCAAACCATAAGTGACAACCCAGCTAAAGAGTAGTCAGCATTCAAATCCACTTAAGAGGACCATGAAGTAAGGGATGTACACTACAGGAAATACATTTTCAATTAGCACACAAATTGTATATGCACAGAAGACAAAACTGAAGTTAAAAAAAAGAAACAAAAAAACAAAAGCAGCTTAGAAATGAAGCTGGACTACAGAAACGTTCATTAATTCTATGCATGAGTTTTTATTTAAGCCCATAAAATCCCACAGCAGTTTTTTAAACATAACTTGTGACTACAAACACACACTCCATCTCTCTCTAACAGCACAATCCTTGTATGCAGTTACCTGGCGTCTTTAAGACCATCATAGAAAGCAGAGAATTCCTTATCTCGTAAAGACTGAAGAGCATCATACAGTGATTCGTGGTACCCTGGTCTTCCTGCTTCATTGCTTAGAAATAAAACAAAAGTAACATAAAATAAAAGCAAAATTATAGTTCTTTTGCAAAGAAGTCCATTTTACCTTTATGAAAAATATTTTTAGTAGTACATTTTCTGCAGTTGGATGGATTGCTGTCTTGCATGATAATCAATAATAATGCAGCCCTTTAAATTTTAAATAAATTTAGTATTTTACAAATTCAAGCTGTGCTTTTAAAACAAATTAAAACCAAGAATTGATAGAATGTTCAGAATACATCCAAGATGTTCAAGGTTGTATCACAAATACAGCACAAAACCAACTGCACAGTAAAAAAAATCATAACATTTCTCACAACATTATGCTAAAAGATACATGTAATGGTATGTATGCAACTGCAGTTCAGGATGTAAAATATTTTACATTTAACTTCAGAAATACTTATAAAAGGAATAAATAAAGAAAATCAGAAGGCTGAAAAAAACCCACTGAACCCAGAGCTCAGTTTTCTCTTTGTCATTTTCACTTTTCCTTCTGCTTCTCTTGTTCCTCCTCTTCCATGCCATCTCATTCTCTTTCATCTAACATGTTATTTTTGTGATCCTGTATTAAAACTGAATATTCTATTTGCATAAGAGGTATATAACTCAAGCGGTTTACATAAACCCAAATCCAGAGACAAAATAAGCCCACCTATATGAATTTTGTTCTGACTGTGGCATGTTACATGCAATTTGACAGGATACATGTGTGAAGTCCTTCAAGTGCTTCTAAACTATGATCTAAAGACAGCGCAGGAAGACAGAATGAACACACCAGGAGAATGTTTCCCAGACCCATCTCTTTGTACAAGTCTTACGAGAAAAATCCTCCATTCTCCTGACTACTAAAAGTTAACATAGGAGTTACTGAAGGCCCCATCACATAACTTCTGCTTTTGGCAAAATGTCGCAAATCTACTCTGTATTCCTCCTAAAATGTGTGATGATGTGGCTGTATTAGGAAGGCTCAGAGTTCACACTAGATCCTGGCCAGTCATATAAAATAACTAATGGCAAGGATCCGACATTACGCAAGAGAGGAGACTGCTCCTTATGAAGGAGGAGCCATGAATCAACACTGGTGTTTGCTTATCCAGGTCCTGATAACCTCTTGTGGCTTGTCAAGTAATATTTTCCCCATTTGCTTATAAACTGAACATTTAAAACTATTTCTCCCTCATATATACTTAAGATGCATCTATCTGGGTCAAAATGGAAAAAATTCAGTTTATAGTTATGGACAATCAAAAAGAAGAATCAACTGTGTATAATTTCCCAAGAAAAAGTGATGTGCTTAAAGGACAGCCAGGTCTAAGTGAAAAAAAACCTACTTTTCTATTCAATAATTGAGAGAAATTAGGTGACCTGCTTCATAGAAATGATATTTTACATTATCCTTTTGATTGGAACTGAAACCATTGCCTTTCACTTAAAGAACTAGCAAAAAAGTAAGTCAGGTTACTTGACAGAAGAGATATGGTCCCACTGCGTAGTCCTCCACGCCGCCTGATAGCGTATTTCCTGTAGTTCCGCATTCCACTCAGTGTTTTCATGTTCCAGTCCTTTTAAATACATGGAAAGAGTGTGGCGAAGGCCAAAATTCTGCAAAGCCTGAAATTAACAAAATTACTGAAAGCTGGTCTTCCTCCTTTAATAAATGGAACTGGTTTTTTTTTTTAGAAGGCTTTGTTTTACCTTTGGAAACAAAAGAAACCTTTGGGGGCAAAGCAGGACCATAAGTACTTCTAAACGCAGCACTATAGAAGGTGAAAACTTTTACACGAATGACTACTAATCATAGAATCATAGAGTAGTTAGGGTTGGAAAGGACCTTAAGATCATCTAGT
>JBAFWW010052983.1:0-10821 GCA_036873685.1 Agapornis canus
TTATATATATATATATATATATATATATATATATATATATACATATACACGTACATACATATATACTTACACAAAACAACTCTGCCTGCTTAAGGCAGGTTTTGCTCTCAGCTTCACCCAAAACATACAGAAAAAGTGGATTGTCCAGACTGGAGTGGATTTTTTTTTCCAATTATGCATTCACTGCCCCAACATTTTGGAAGCTTGCAAGATGCTCTGCTTTTATATGCAATGAGTTCAGGCTCCACTGAAACCCCATGTAAAGACTTCAGGGATCCTGACCGTTTCATAACTGTTTGGATTTGAAAGCCATCACTGACAATATATCCAGGGGTAAAAAGTTCTGTCGCAGATGTGAGGTTGCTCACCCAGTTATTTTTACCACCCCAAATGCTGAGTTCAGCAAGTTCAGGGATTTCTGGAATGCAGAGAAGAAGGGCTCAGGCTGAAACATCTGAAAATCAGGATGTACAAGACTGAGATCTCCATGCAGCTCTTGTCTAACCACTGTTGGAGCCACCAATAAGCCTGTGGCATATAGCCAGCACACTCCCAGTGGTGTTGGCTCTGCCAGGTACAGCTACACTGAACAGCCCAGAGGATAACTCAAAGGGCTTTGCAAGGACATGATATGGTGGGTACTAAAGAGTTTCCCAGAAGTCCCTTCCCCTTGTACAGCTTGCAGCAGAGTGGGCTTGCAGTGTCCTGAGCAGTGAATGGTTCTGCCCTCCCATCTCTGTACCTGCAAAGTGGCTCCATCCACCTACTAGCCTAGAAATAAAATAGCTTCTGAGCATCAGAAAAACTGAGGTCTAAACCAATCTTTTCATGAAAGGTTAGGAATAAGAAGAGCAACTCATTTTAAAATGAGATGTCATGCACTTAGAAAGGAACAGTGGCCTGCAAGAGTAAGCAGGTGGTATAGAAAAACCTATGTGAATATATAGAGCTGTTGCTTGTTGAGGAGTGCCCTCTGGTGCTGTACACAAATCAGGGGGGTCTTGTACTTCCTCATTGAAGTAATCCAAGCGGCACACTGAGTAGGACTTTCTTTCCTTTTATGTCAGTACATCTTGGTAATGTCTCTTCAAAATGAGTTGGTTCCTGGAAGGCAAGTGCAGAGACCTGTATCTAACAGAACAGCAACAAAGCATGCGGGCAGTGAAAGCAGGAAATGGGAGACTGAACCTCAAACTTGATTCAGTGCTGCTGGTAAGGGATAAACAGGACAGATCCTGTGGAGAACAGATTTGGAATAAACCAGCAAAGGATTAATTGCAGGGAGTTGCACCAGGTTTACTTCATTGATAACATAAAAGTGGTAATGCTTATTCCTTGAATTGTTTTCGAAGACAGAACCTTTCATTTCAAGAAATCCCAGATTTCTTCTTGGGGACAGAAGTGACAATAATATTAACAGAAAAATTATATACTGTCAGATATTTCTAAGCATGGAAGCTGAAAATCAGAATAAGCCACTATCTTTAAAGACCCTGAGACTCAACTTTGATTTTATTGAATCACTGCATATCCAGATGAATCTTCCAGGGAATTCAGTTCCATGAATCTGGGTCTGGAATTTGGTCTCCATCTTCTCTGAGTGTCATGTTACTCAGTTCTGGGGACTTAAAGTTCAGATGACAAAACCTCAGCATACAAATGATATGGCCATTAAAGAAATCAAGTCATATTCACCCAAACCCACAGTTAAGAAACAAAAATGCCTAATCAATTAATAGCAAAACTGCATAACTACCATCTCCAGTGTGTTCCAGTTGCCAAAGAAATGAGCCACTGGTCTGGGGAACTTGAGCAAAGCAGTAAATCTCCTTCCTACTCATGTAACTTGGATAACAGCAGCTGAGCATCTGCCTCAGCTCCCAGCTGCATGATTTGGCTACCACTCAAAGAGTTCCAGTAAACATTTTGGGTGTCCTAAATCTTGTACCAGTGCACAAGCATCAATGAACACTGCCACTCAGTTCGCAGAGGCAGGTGACCCCTAGCACCAAGTGAAACATAGGAATTGCTCTAATTCGTGACAATTAGTCATGAATCACAGGGATTATGCCTCTGGGAAGAACTCTGGAATAATAGTGTGCTCTGCTTGACAGCAAAGATTGTTACATTAGTCAATGGTTTCTTAGGAACAGATCATAGAATCCCAGACTGGTTTGGGTTGGAAGGGACCTTAAGACTCATCCACTTCCAACCCCATGCCATGGGCAGGGACACCTTCCACTAGACCAGATTGCTTCAAGACCCATTCAACCTGGCCTTGAACATTGCCAGGGATGTTTAATCAATAAACAGAAGCAAGAGATGCAGAAGCTTTTACATCCACAGCACACTGAGTTCAGCTTTTCAATAGTTAAAGGGGGGTTACCAGAAAGATGGTGACAAGCCTGCTGTGATAGGCTGATGATTTTAAACTAAAAAGAGTAGCTTCAGACTAGATACTAGGAAGAAATTCTTTCCTATGGAGGGTGGTGAGGCACTGGAACAGGTTGCACAGAAAGGCGGTAATGTCCTGTCCCTGGAAACACTCAATGTCATGTTGCATGGGGTTCTGAGGAACCTCATCTAGTTGAAGATGTCCCTGCTCATTGCAGGGGGACTGGACTTAGATAATCCTTGAAGGTTCATTCTGACACAAGCTATTCTATGATTCTAAGATCAAGAAGTTAATAGGCTGGATGGGATTTAGTCTGGTCCCTTGAATTCTCTGTCTGCACTACACTTGCTTGGAGCTGTCTGAACAAGCAGTTGTTTGTTCAGATCCTCAGTTCTATTGCAGAGCATATTTGCTGTGCACCTGGAGTATCTGGTTTAGCATCTTCTGAAAAGAATCTGAAGTGTGTCCAGCAAAAGTGCTCTGCAGATCCAAGCGACAAATCAGAAATGGGAATCACTTCAAACCCATAAACCAAACACTAAAATGCTCTGGCAGATGAAGCCACTGCAGACACTGTCTTACATTTTCCTGTATTTCTTATGTTTTTCCATTGCATTAAGGGCAAAACACTGAAGAACTTTGAAGATGAGTATTCTGGGTGAGAACTGAGAAACTCTCTGTCCATGGGGCATTGGGGTACATTAAAGAGTGCAGTGTTAAAATGGGTAAAAATAGAAGATGATAGAGTGGATAAAAAGTGGATAGACTCGTTTCAATTCCTGAGTCAGTCTGTAGAAGCCACTGTAGTCTGGACATACCCAGACCTCACAGTGCAGCAAGAACTTGTTCTGATTTTCAGCCTTTAGCACCTCTTTATGATGATGGTGCATTTCTTACTGTGCTGTTGAAGAAAACCTTTGAGGTTTCATTCCCTGTCTTCGGATGTTCAAATATTCTTTCCAGAATGACTAGGTGAAGATTAAGATATCAGTGGCACTTTTTTCATCCCATTATTGCACAAAATTAATGTCTTACATTTAAGATGTCAATCATTTATGAAAATTATAAAGATGCATATTTTTTGTCAGTATGTTCCAGTGTTTTGATGAATATTTTTGGTGGGGTAGATATTTCTCCTAACAGAAAAATTTGTTGAAAGAAGAGTTTGAGATAAACCTGTAAAAGCTTATATGAAAGAGCCATTCAAAACAGAGAGTGAACAGACAAATTTGGAGCTATCTTAACATTACACTCAAAGCGGATGCATTCACAGTGCTTGTGTCCACTTCTGGAAGTTAGCTGGTTTGGAATGTTACCTTTGAAACTACATTTACAGTCTGTTTCAGAAGTGGTACTCTGCTGTCAATGATGATGACTAAGGAAAACCTGTTTTGTTTCAACAGACCTCTCAGAGGATTGTATCAGCTGAAATAACTTTTCCCCTTCTACTTAAACCACAATTTAGGTCCCCCCACAAATGTGTGTTTAGCCCATTTTGGTTTTTAGTTTACTCCTGCAGTGTCAACAAGGACTTTACTAGAGTTAACTGTTTTGTAGTGAAGAGTCAAGGCCAATTTTAAGATCTGATTCAGGTAGGGTACGTGTAATGTTGCTGAGGCATCACTTTGCCTACAATCCTTCTTTCCTGTTATTGCAGGTGAAGCATGTTATACAGAACCTCTCTTCAGCAGGGACATACAGAGAAGAACCCAGACTTGCCAAGCCAGCTCACCATGCCTTGAAAACCAGCACCCTGTTCCTGGGAGCTTCAGCATGTGCCTACCAATATTGCCTGTTTGCCTTCACCCAGTGATTTATACTCAGCACATAAGTGAACTATCATTTTATTAGCAGCTATCATGATCGGTGACTCCAGGGCAGAAGCAGGTGGACAGGCAAGGATGAGTAAATCCAAGAGGAAGTACATTTGTAATACTGTTCTCCTTGTGCCTCACAGAAGACATAGCCATGACCCAAAGTGCAAACAAAGGCATTATCACAGTGTACCAGGCGTGCTCACGCCTGCACCTGTGCCTTGGACATGAATGGTAGCCTGTTCAATAGTGCAAGAGCTTGCTTTGTTAGTATTTCATATATTGGAAATAAAAGCAGCTTACATCTCTTTCTCTCACTCCTTAGTCCCCCAGCCCACAGACTAAGCAAGAATTTACCAGCTTGCAATAAAAAGAAAAAGGGATGCTGAGAAGCTCTCTTATTCTTTAAGAGATTTTAAACTGATGGATTGAAGGTGGAGGAGCTAGTAAATCTGCTGGGGTTTGATGGCATAGGTTTGATGATGTCTAAACTGCGAAACTTTGACATTTGTAAATGTCCACTTAAAGGCAACATTAAAGACAACAGAGCTCTTTTGCTTTTGTGGCTTTGCTTACCAGCTACAGTGTCCCATATTGAAGCAGGAGGGCTGGGAGGAGAGAAGGAAATCCATCAGAAATCTAGCAGCTTAAAAAAAAAACAACAAACCCAAACGTTTATAATCAGCTTGAGGGCTCAGTGGATTTGTGAAATCGTTTGGGATTAACAGGCTATTGATTGCTAATAAAACAATATTTAGCTTTGTCTGATGAACAGCAATGGAAAAAGGTGTGGGCACCTTGTCAAACAAGACCCATTGAGGGCAGATGATGGGTTAAGTGTGGGGGTCTGAGTGGCAGCGTGGGTGCCTGGTCTTCAAGGAGAACTTGTCAGTTGTTAGTAAGGCTGGTGAAAGGAAGGACGCCAGCGCCTGATGGCTGGGGTAGTATTGATGCAAGTTAGCTGACTAATCAGATTGAAAAAGTCTCATGGTATTTATGTCACTTTAATTTTCATCAAACAATTGGAGACGACAGCACTCTATTAAGAAGAGGTTGATCCAGAACTAAAGCTAAATAAATTAGGGTCTCAGTTTAATCAAATTATCCTTCTACTGGCCTTGGATTAACGGAGGGAGACAGCGTCTGTCTAGGCACTTCTCATTGGCTGGTTTATTTTCCTTTAAAGAAGCTGCTCCAAAGAATGGGAGATTTAACACATATAGCTACTACTCATTATACCTCAAGCAAGCACCTTTTAAAGAAGTGGGAATTAATATTTATCAGGAGAATGAACAGGTTTACCAGAGGATATTTCCAATTTTATACTAGTTTTGTGCAGTTTTAAGTTTTCAGAAATGAACTGAAAATGAAGCAAAAAAATTTGTCAATAAAAAAGCTAAACCAAGAGAACTTGTAAGAAACTGGCTCAAAATCTTAACTAATGATATCTTGTTTGATTCACAATGGGTAGTTTTCTTACCCTAAAAATCATCTGATTGCACATTTACATTTAGCTATTTTTTACTTGCATTATTTGTTCAGGGCAAGTCATTCTTTTCCCTCCTTCCTGCATAGTTTAGACCTCTGGGAGAAGCCTTTGAGGTGCTTAGATTGTTTAGAAGAAACAATTTTTCCAAGCTGTCTGGTATCTGATTTACACAAAGAGATAGTAACTATCTTTTGGATACTAGTAACATAAAGAAATGACGTGTTTATAGATTCTCTACAAAGATTTAACTGACTTGTTTCAATGAGTCAGTTGAACTCACCACATACGCCCAATGTGTGTGTTGTCAGAATCATGGTATAAGTCTTTCCAGTTTTCTAGATACAGAAACAAAAGTAAAATAGTGCATCCTTTGCTGCAAGCAACCGAATTAATTCCAGTTAACTATGAAACATGCAATGTGATGGGTACCCCCTCCCCATCTTTCTTGGAAAAGTAATTTCACAAGAAAAACACTGTCAGTGGATGTGGTCTTATGCCTGATTTGAGGGACTTCTTAGAAAGGCAGGTCGTGACAAGACAAGAGGGAATGGCTTTAACCTGACAGAGATGAGCTCTTAGGCAGAAGTTCTTCCCTGTGAGGGTGGTGAGGCTCTGGCACAGGTTGCCCAAAGAAGCTGTGGCTGCTCCATCCACTGTTCAAGGCCAGGCTGGATGGGGCTTGGTGCAACCTGGTTCACTGGAACGTGTACCTGTCTATCGCAGGGTTTCGAAGTGGATGAGCTTTAAGCTCCATTCCAACCAAAACCAGTCTGGGATTCTATTACTTCTAACTTGGTTGTCTCTGCTTGTGATCACTAATATTGCCCCTTATTCTGCTGGGGGAGTCACAACTCAGGAAAAGTAGACCCTACAAAGTATCACACTCTTCCTCTTGCATTTTGGTTCTGTTGTTCAAGGCATTCTCATCATGCTCTTGGAATTCTAGGCACGAAGTAGGAGATTCCTGAAATAGCAATGAAAACTTGCACTCATGTTCTTTTCATTTATGATTTCTAAATTTTTCTTCAGTTCTAATACTGCTATTTAGAGCTTGAACAATTAAAGCCTTTATGTTCTGGCACAACACAAGATTCCCATCCTCATGAACACAGAGCAGAGCTGGTTCTGGTGAATTTAACATTCTTAGACGCTCAGCCCCTCACAAGAAGGGCTTCTGGTTCAAAGTAACTCATCTGGGTATTTACATCCAGGTTTCACTAAACGCTTAATATCCAATATTGATATGACACTAAGTATCTTGTGGATATTTAAAAACCATTAAGTGCCAAATAGTTGCTTTTTTGGGTTTGTTTTCAGTGCACAGCCCTCAGAGTTTCATGAGTTTGGCCTGTTAATTGATATAAACTGCTACTTGTCCTCATTTGCTTGCTTACTGGGAATTAATAGCAACCACATTTTTATGGTTAAAACATGATCTAAGGTTAACATTTCATTTTCCTACAAAAGGGGATAGTATTTCTTTTGTAGTTTATCTTTACAGCCATTTACATCCTATTGTTGAAACACAGGTATTAACAGATAGAAAAGTCTGAATTCCTTACAATACTTTCTCTTTGAACACTGGTTTAGCTTTAAGATACTTAGGATTACTTTTTTGTTTTCATTTACCCTTTGGACATTAAACAGTGAAAGTAACTCTGAAAATGGCTGATATTTCTAAACCTGAGTATTTTATTATTCTTTGAACATTATCTGATGAGTTCTCTCAGTTGGATCCCAGAGGTCTGTAGCACCTGAAATTGTCCTGCCTTCCTCAAGCTGCTGCATGATACACTTCTTACACAGGCACTTCTGCAGGTGCATAAATGTATTTTATCTCAAGGTAGTATCACTACTTTTTCTGCACTGTGGATTTGTTCTAATGGCAGAGACTGGGTTTGCTCAATCCTTCACTGAAAATGGACACTCGCAGTATTTGTACCAACAGTGCTACACTTCTGGCTGTACATTCCTGCTGCTTGCTGTTCCTCCAAGCTGCTGACTGAATACATGCTGAAGTATACTGGTTTAACCAGCCTGTCTGTCAGGGATTAAACATCAGAGGAAAGATAACAGCCCATGTAATCAGTTTGCTGATCTGATGCAAGAAAGTAGGGGAGAAGTTGATGTTTGTATTTCCTTTGCCTTGCTGACAGGTTGAGAAATTCTGCTTTAATGTTAGAGGAGAGGAAAGAGAGAAAGAATGAAGGGGACTAAAAATCACCTCTATAACATCCTGAATCTCATATTTCATTGCAGCCCTGGCTTTGCTTTGGCAGCCTCTCCCAGACTCACTTCAGCTAGAGGTCTAGGCTTTCCCTCCCAAGTTTAAACCTAACCCTACCTTCAGGGTTAGCCCTTCACAGGGTTCCCTGAGCTCTGCCCAAGTGAAAAATTCCTCTGTCAGTTATTTTTGTTCCAATTTTTATTAAGGGGAATATGTCTGAATTTCGCCTTCAGCCGAGAGGATAATAAAGGAGTAAGGAATCACTGGCATTAATGATACTTTGCCTGCATAATGTGAAGTTTCTGTACTTACTGCTGCAGCTACGCTGCTCATTGCTGTGCAATGCAGGGAAGTAACAGCTTTGAGAAATTTCTCTTGGCTACACATCCTAAAACCTTAATGAAACAACCGCTGTTAGACTGCTTGCTACAGTTTCCATCATTAATTTAATAAAGCAACACATTGTGATGGGAGGGTTGAGTGTAAGAGCGTTTGCGATCATGTTCTCTGCATTGTGGAGCACCATCCTTGGCACTTGTATGCAGCAGGCTGGGTTTAGTGTCCAAGCAGCTTAGCATAAAGCCTGAGACAGTTTGGACTTTCTAGATGGAGAATGCTTTTGAAAAGTAGTCTTCAGTCGTGAGTTTGGTTTTATGCATTTGTGTGTTGAGGACCTTGAGTGGTTAAAATTGAACAAATATAACTAACCACACAAGTGACTAATAAGTAATTCAGCTATTTAATACTAAACCTGAAACATTTTCTATGTTATTTTCTGATTGATTACACAGGGTAAAGTCATAGCTATTTAATCATAGCATGCTAAAAAATGTTTGTTTCCTATGTGATTACTATTCACATTCTTTCTTTGCTTTTGAATAATGACAAGCACTGTGATCACAAAAAGGAGTGACACAGGTGGAGAATGAAGTTACACATGCTTGGAAATCCCGATGAAACAAAGCCCATGAGCGACATGTTGACAATATATTTTGTGTGCAAACACTCTCTAACAGCCTCCCCAGTGTTGTGCTTCCAGATCAGGGGAAAAAAGTTTGAAATGCAGTAAAAAAATGGTAAATATTTGAAGTTTCTTTTCCTTGGCTTAGATTATGAAATAGTAATCCATTACATTGTAAATCTTTCTGTACCATGCAAATCCATTTACAAGGATTAGGAGATTGTAACAAAGATGATCATATTTCAAGCAGTACCAGTGTAAGCTAACCTCTTCTCCTGCAGGGTTTCATAGTCTTCACCCAATGCATTGTATACACTGATCCAAATGAGCAGGTGCTTTGCATTTATGGAGAATCTTAATTCACACCATAATAAAGAAGAAAGTTTGGTTACAAGGCTGTGCAGCACATTCAGTCTCTGAGCGGATTCAACAATAGCTGAGGGTGTGCAGTGGAGCAAAGAGTACGCAATCAGTGACCCCTTGCCCCTTTAGTGGGGGAGAATTCTAGTAAGACACAAAGAAGCTGCTGTTTCTGCTTTTGCTGCTATCAGTCCAGCATTCCTGACAGAGCAGGGGCTGTTCAATCTATTTCTGTGATTAGCTGCTTGAGCAAGAGCAGAGAAAAAATAGGTATAATTGTTCTGTGTCACTTCTATTCCTTTCATAAAGACAGAAGCATCTGTTTTGCCTCGACTTCTGTACATTCAAGGTATGCAGCATTTGGCCAGCATTTTGCACTAATTCCAATTCCGTGGGTAGGACTGAGTTGCTGTGCAAGGAAACAATTCCATGAGGAGCATTGCTTTACACCACTGAGCAGGGTTTCCAGAGTTCGTGTTATCTTGTCATACTTCTGGAAGTAATTCTGAATGGACATGGAATTTAAAAATGCAACACAAAGCAGAATTTATGAAGGATTCTGATTAAGTGGCTCTTAGATCCTTTTCCAAGCCTGTCACTCTAGTCTTATCTAATATCAGTTTTCATACTGAGATTTTTTGTCTCCCTTTGGATTTGCCTATTACTAACCATGACTAAGCTGGTTAATTAGTACCATACTTAAAAGCCTCCTTTGCTAGCCATGAGAGATAGGAGTGTGAAGGAAAGGGAAAATTAAGCTACATGGGACAGATTGACAAGTGCAGATCAGAAATCAGAGGCTGTAATTTAGACAAATAAATTCACACTTTTGGGGTTTCTTCTTGAATTCTGCATTCCCCCTCCATTTTATTTTTTTTTTCTTCTTACCATCAATTCAAATCTCTGTAATTTTACACTCATCAAAGAGCAGTGAATTTGCACACTAAAACAGACCCTTTGCACACTGAAACAGAGACTAGAATCTTGTCCTTGGTTCCACCCCTCTAGAAATGACCACAATCTCTGATAATGATAACAGTGGTGGTCCCTCTGCTGAGCAACAAGAGCTAGCTTGTACTAACCAGTACATGGTACCTATACTTATGTTGAGTGTTACCTATTGAGATTAATTGCTGCTGCAAACCAAGCCTTTCTACAATAAATATAATGTAGAATAGGTTCTTATAAGACATACTATTGGAGATGACAAGGGAAGAGATTACTGCCGTTTCTGCCCTGATGCTCCAACATTTTAATTCAGAGCTAGGATCTTGTAGCGTGGTCCCATGGCCTACAGTCCTGGAGCAGCCTGGAGGTTTCCTATGAAAAAGGAACCTGTTTGATGCATTCTGAGACCACGCTGTATTGTGGCGGAGTTTAGCAAATCAGCTTTTAAAAGACACAACTGGATGGTTGTAAGGTCTTTCCAACCCAAACTGTTCTGTGATTCTATGATAGGTGATCTGACCAAAAGCAGTGTGAGCAGCAGATGGAGGGAGGGGATCCTGCCCCTCTACTGAGCTCTGGGGAGAACCCCCCCGCAGTCCTGCATCCAGCTCTGGGGCAACAAGACCA
>JBAFWW010052983.1:16585-49523 GCA_036873685.1 Agapornis canus
ACTGCCAGGGATGGGGCAGCCACAGCTTCTCTGGGCAGCCTGTGCCAGTGTCTCACCAAGCTTCTAAAACTTCTGAATGTAGGTTTTTAAAGTAATTTATTAAAAAAAATGTATGCTCTAAGTAAGGAGTGATTCCTTTTGAAAGTACGATAATCTCTTACACAGCTCCAGCCCAGTGTAAGATACGTAGTTGCTGCTTCTTTAGTGATTCTAGCAAAGTAGAAGCAGCCTTAATTTCTTTCTTATGACGGTTCATCAGATGGTCTTGAGAGAATTTAGTTTGACTTTTGAAGTTATTTTAGCTGCCCACGGTTCTCTCATCTTCTTTCTATCTCATGCTTGATTGTACATCTTTCTTTTACGTAAACCATAAGGTACTTAAGGCTGTTTTACTCTCTGCACAGTCTGGAATGAGATTTACGCTCTTCTAAGCAAGCCTTGCTGCATGATCACTGAGATAATGTATGGTAGAGGACACTGGTTGGTTATTTAGAGATTTCATATTCTACCATATCAGATCTTGCTCAAGTTTGTACACTTTGGAGGTGCTGTTGCAGTTGCTAAAAGGTTATGGGGAGATATGAACCTCAGAAATCTTAATTATCTGTGCTTTGTTTCAGTCCCATGGGCCAAATCGTCTTTCATTACTGAAAGGAATGAGTATGTGGGTTTGGTTGGTTTTTTCTTAAGAAGTCTTTTGCCCAGTAAGCTGTCAGTAACTTCTTACTACATCCAAAACCACAGTGGCACCATTTTTTATGCACTGACATCTGTTAAAATCACCAGCTGAATTTAGCAGGAAGCAAATGGGACCTAATGCTGAGCCTGGGTTTTGGTAGCTAAAAAGCAGTGTTTTGTCTAGATTCACTCTGGTTATGCTCTTTTTGAGTTCTATGTGTTCATAAGCTTTATAAAACATCAAGGAATTTGCTTAAAAATGAGGAGTTTTTAATTATTAAGAAATTTTAAAGGGATATACTTTCCTACCTTTTGCTATTACCCATAACATCCGTTTTCATCTCAGAATAATGTAACTGGAAAAATAGAGGATAGGACTGTAATTAACTAAATTACAGTCTAAACCTGACATCTCTTTTATCAATAATCAAACACTGGTATTTAAAGAAGCTTGAATTCTGGATTTAATTCTGAATTCTTTGTGAATTTAGAGCGTGCTTCTAGCATGCTTGCTCTTACTGAGTAATACTGTGGTGTGTGGTTCATCCTATCAAATTCAGTGATGCCTCTTATAAGCCAGGCTAATTTTACAAGTCATCCAAATATAGAAATAGCAACACTGAAAACATTGTATGTTTATGAGCTGCTGTGGAGCAACACATGACTGATAGGTGATTTTTTTTTCTCCTCATTTTATCAGATATAGAAGATCTTTGTGAACCTGAAAATGGGTTGCCTTGTAATGGCTTAAATGATAACACAATGCTCCTTGAACAATTAAAACATGCAGAACACAGAGCTAGACTTGCAGAAACAGCCTTGGCTGGAGCACAAGAGGATCTTCAAAAAATGAGGTAAGTGTCGGAACTGAAGTTTTGGTGTTTTAATTTGATGTGTTCTGTGTGAGATGGTTATGTTTAAAGACCAACAGAAATTCAAAGAAGTGGTAGAATGTAACTGTGGAATAGAACTCATGACTTCTGTTGGGATCGTACTTTTGACTTACCTTATGGATTAAAAAAAGTAAACATCTTGTTGGCATTAGTTAATTTAACAGTTAACAATAGTTAATTTAACAATTAGTTAAAACTGCACAAAACCTGCACAGATTCAAAGAGCAAAGTATACTTAGGAAAGCTAAATAACCACATGGCCCAGAAACATGTATTTTGTTTCAGAGCACTCTGTTTCTCACTTTTCCAGTAGTCTTTTAGATGCAAGTTTAAACATTGAAGATGTACACCACAGAGAAGAGGGAGGTATTGACAAATGAAATATGTGACTGAGCATCTTCAGAAGTGGCTTCAAACGATGATTGTTAGTCATAGAATCCAGTTACAATATGGAGAAAGCCTCAATGAAAGTAATAAACCAAGTTTTCAGCTACTTGTATTTTCAGTGTCAGGTGTGGATTCTGTTATAATTTGGTGCGCTGTAGTCAGGAATTGGGAGATCCCCAAAGCTGTACATGCTATTTCTAAATCTTGAGGTCTTCAAAATACGGATTAATGATGCTCATGGATAAAATGGGAGTATAAACTTCTTTTTGGCTCATATAGTAGGATTAAGACATGTACAATCTTGTCATTTCAAGATCACACTGACTGGGCACTGTAGAACTGAAATTGTGTTTAAGTGACTTGGAATAATAATTCATGTTCTTTTGTAGAAAAGTGGCAAAACCTTTGTTTTGTAAAAGACATTTGAAGGTTCCTTGTTATGTTTTGAGAATAAACACTTGATGTTACTAGAAACCAAGTATACCAAAATAAATCCATGTATTCAGATCCTGTCAGCTGTGAACAGCTATGCCTGTAAAAAATGAGCAGTTTTGTCTTCAGCTGGGTTTAACTTTTGCAAGTAATACTTTGTAGCTGACAGCAGGTTTTTGCTATCTGAGTACATTATGCATTAATTACTCATAAACAGTAAGAATGAAAGAAATTTGTTGCTGTACTTGGAAAACTGAGTTTTCTTCTCTGTGTTGTCTTGTACTCTTGTTCCCTCTTTCATTTAAAAGAAAAGCTTTTTCAAGTAAGCAGTTGCAATTTCTCTTCAGCTCTAAACTTCAGTCAAGCTTACATAGATTTCTTTTTGAGGTTAGTGTATTGAATTATCTGCTGTTGTAAAAGGCAGCCTTTAATTTTTCTTTGTCAGTACAGGCTCTTCAATTCAGCAGGGATTGGCTGGCAGTAAAAATAGCCAGATGTAGATGTGATAAAGCAGCACAGGTTTTAATTTTAGATAGATGAACCTGTTGCATTGTAGTAGTCTATGTGCTGTGATTCATAGTGTTACTGATTCATGCTGGAGGTTACTCCACTGAAAGAGACCATCAAATAATGTTTCCTTTCAGGTAAACCTCTGCAAAATAAGTACATCTTGGAAGTCTGATGTGGAGCAAGAATAGTGTACAGAACCTTAATGTACAATAACAGGTATTGATATTATTTTCTGTCACGGTCCTGGTTTCAGCTCTAACAGTTATTTTTCTCCTTGCGCTGGAATGGGTTGGCCAGGGAGGTTGTGAGTGCTCCATCCCTGGCAGTGTTCAAGGCCAGGTTGGACAAAGCCTTGGGTGGCTTGGGTGTCCCTGCTTATGGCAGAGGGGTTCGAACTGGATGATCTTAAGGTTCTTTCCAACCCTAACTATTCTGTGATTCTCCTTCTTACTGGCTGGTGCAGTGCTGTGTTTTCAACTTTAGTCTGAGAACAATGCTGTGGCTTAAACCACGACAGCCATGGAAATAGGTTTATACTGGTATGAAGAAGGCTGGTTGTCTGACTTCAACTTCTAGAGTTTATAAAAATAATAAATCTAGATCCAGGAGCTTTGAATAGACTTCTAGAATGCTGAGAATTAAAAAGGGTGCAAAGGAGAGACATGTAGCTGGAGGCCTAGTGACCTCTTGTTTCTCCCCCTCCCCCAAATGGTAACAGTGCTATAAACCATGTCACCTTTAGCATTTGATTTGAGACTTAATAGCATGGTTTATATATTCTCTTTTTTTGTTTGTTTGGTTTTTAGGTTGGTTGGTTTGTTTTTTGTTTTTTAATAAAACTCTGTCTTTAGAGTTTGTTTGGTACTTGTGTGGTGTGCATAGGCAGGAGAAAGTATTGGCTGAATCCATTTTAAATCATTTGAAATCTAAAATTGGGTTTAAGTCTTACAAAAGGATAATTATACTTAATTGTATGTCATAGAATCTGGTTTTTGTAAGTTTACATGTTTATCATTGTGATATTTATCTAAAAGTAAGGAAAAAGCAAACTGTATTGGTAAAGAGCAATATTAAAAATAAGATTCTGACCTTACCTGTATGTCAGCAAAACTAGGAGGTTTCTGATATTGATGAACTTTCAGTGTGAGTTTCCTTACCACCATCTTTTTCCTATCTAAACTAGTTAAGCAGAAAAGTATTTGACATGTCAGGACTGAACTAGTGGTTTTGTTTGGTTTTGTTGTTGTTGTGTAAGGATGGTGCTGTAATGAGATGCTACTTACATTTTCTATACACTAAGTTCATATTTAAGCAAATATGACCACTGTTAAAGCTGAGCTTTGGCTGCTTTGGAGTCATCTGGGCTGCAAGTTCTGTTGATGCTGGACTGTATACCTTGCAGGAATACTGGCTGGCTGGAGCACATTTGCTTTTTCTCACTTCATTGTGGGTATAATATGAGCTGTTATTGTGAAAACAAAAAAGCTGGTATACCTCTTGATTTATGTCAACAAAATAGCTTTGAGAAATGGGAAGAGAACATGTGTGTTAGGAATGCAAGGCTGTGAAGGAGCAAAAATAAGTTGCATGAAACTGAAGTAATACATACGATTTTAAGCTGTGGTTTGTTTCCACCCAGATGCTTCAGTTTTAAAGCACTTTGTTCTTCTACCTTCTGCTAGTTGTATAATGTTGTATGGTTTGAAGTTCTTGTGCTCTTTGTATAGAGTCCCTATCTGCATACACAGCCTAAACCACATGTCATTTTGACCACTGGGTACGAGATAATTCCTCCTTAAAACCAGAAATGAAGCCTGACTTTCACTGCTGTTTTTTGCTGGTTGGAAGCAGAAGGCATCGCTGCAGGAGGGTGATGGACAGAGATCTGTGTGCAGCAGCCCAGAGGAGTCGGCAGAGGGAGGTTGTGCCTGCTCAAAGAGGGGCCCATTGTTGTCACAGCCCCTCTGCAGCCTGGTCCTTTGCCTTGTTGAAGCCCCTTCCTCCCCCCTCTCACCCTTGCCTCCTTTCCACGATCCCATAAATGATGTCTCAAGGGTCTATTTCAAACTGATTGCAGGCGATTTGCACAGGATTTTGTGATGAACGCAGATGTTGGGAGCAGCTTGTCATCCAGTGCCATTGCAGACCTTCAGGAGGATGAGGATGGCGTTTACTTCAGCTCGTATGGGCATTATGGGATACACGAAGAGATGCTAAAGGTTAGAAAGTCGTCTCAACTGCATCTTAGTAAGACTAAAGAGGAAAGATGGGATGAAGTGGGCTGTGTGCCCATAAATATACTGCAGAGCAGCTGCATTTTTAACCCTTGCTATTCATGATAGGGTTTTTCCTAGTAGTTGGGTTGTGAGAATTTTTCAGTTCTGTTTCCTTTACGTAAATTCTGTTTACATGAAACATTAGGAACATAAAATCATTTGCAGATATGCTTGAAAATAGAATATGTATAGCACAGCCTTACCTTGCCAAAAGCAGCTTTTTCTGGGATGCTTAAATATAAAGGATAAAACATGGTATCGTCAGTGAGTATTTTTATGTAGTTTATATTTTCCTAACAATTGAAATTGGTTAGGGAAAACCATTTCCCAAATATTGGGGTTTCCCATTACAGTACATAAACAGAAACTGTTGGTATTTGTACACATTTCATTATGTTGATAACATGACATTGAACAGCTGAAAAAAACTATATGCTCCCTTTATGTGATAAATACAGACAATTAATGCTTAAAACTCTTCAAAGGCAAGCCTGTGTACTCCCTTTTAACTTAAAAACCCAACAAAGCAACCAAACACAAAGCCCAACAACTTATACTTGATGTGTAAATCAAAATCTCTTAAAGCTTCCTTTCAGAAAAAGTGTCATATTTGTGCAAAGCATGAACAGTTTTGTCATTTTAATGCAGAAAGAATTGAATTCCTGCCTAACATAGAGGTAAAGTAGGGAGTTGTGAAGTTGGCTTTGTCCATGCAAGTAGCGTATAAAGTGTTCTGCTTTGTACATAATTTAGTGGCAATATGCATGAATCTAAATTTAAAGATCAGCATGAGCATGAGGTTAATTTGGGGGGGGGGGGGAGCGGGGGGGGTGTTTTACTGAAGCACCCACATTTCTGCCGAAGTTGCTATATTCCCAGAGGAATTGTCTAGAGAAATTTATTTCATCTTAGGTAAGAATTACAGAAGCTTGGCTTTGCAGTGGTCTGAAGGTGGCATTTGATACGTTAGAGGCTACAGGATGAGGCAGCCTTTCTGTTCGCTAATAAATTTTATACTTCTGCATGTCTGCACAAGGAGATTGGGACAAATTTGTATTTTACTGGTTTTCAGGAATGTTTGTCTGAATGCTCTGAAGACTTTTGCCTTTCCTAAACATATGGAAACAGTTGCTTTTTATCATCGAGTCACTGCATTTTTCCTATGTGCTAGATACGCAATTTGATTTATTTATTTGTTGACATTATATGAATACAGAGGCTTGCTATCTTTAAATTATTAAGGAATCTTGCTGTAACAATTTTAAGCCTGTTTCTGACACTGTTCAGTTCCTCCTCCCCCTTAGCCCTGGTAGTAATAGGATGAAATTTCAATTTGAGTGGGTTTTTTTTGTGGAAGCCCTTCAGGGAAAGGGGAAGAGTAGTGTTACTTTACACTGCCCAAATGGCTAGTGTTTCCATGCTGTTTTCTTTTGCTCAGTAATTTCTTGACTTCATCTTCATGATTTTCCTTAATGTGTTTTTAAAAACAAACCCAAAAGAAAAAGCATTACGCTGAGTGAGAGAATGATGATGGTGAATAGACACCTGAATGACAGTGGCTTACTGGAGCAGCAGTGCATAGAGTAGAAACAGCAGCTAGAATTGTATTGATTAAGTTGGGGCAGTGCTGAGGCAGTGTGAGTGGGGAGGGTGTCAGGCTGCAAGCTTTCCAGCTGACTGCGTTCTGGATGGATGCTGAATGTTCTGATTTGATTTTATTTTTCCTAGACTCCTTTTGGTTGCTTCAGTAAATCCCGTTACGTCCTGCAGTAGAGGTGAACTGCTCAAAATAGCTGCTGCAAATACATCGTCATAGGAAGCCAGTCTCAAGGATCACAATTTTTTATTTTAATAATGATATTTAATTAATATAATTATATAATTAATATAAAATAATAATTATAATTAATAATGTTAATTATGTGTAATTTTCAAATACCATTTTTCTAAAATAATCCCCAAGTGTTTCTTTGGCCTCTGTACTTATGTGAGATATTCCTCCCAAACGTAAGACTGGATTTTAGGCTTAGAATAATTTGGCTAGTCTCCAGAGTTTTTAGGAGCATTTTCTTTGTTCTTAGTCTCTGTTTCTGTGTCTTGTTTTTCTAACAAAATAGACTTTGTTCTTTCTTACTAGAAGAAATTCCTTTAGTTTCTGTATTGCTTGTAAAAGTTCTTACCTGCTATAGTAGAAAGAATATTAAATATAAGCAGATGGCTTTTACACTTCAGTGTTATTTATAGATGGGTCTCTACTAGGTGAAAATAGCTTACAATTTTTCTTAGATGTAACAGTTGAACTGCAACAGCAATTCCAAACCCTGTCGTTGGCTGTCAATTTGTGCACCTGCTGATGCATATTAAATCAGTGTTTTAATAGATTACCTTGCATTGAGCTATGCTGCTAACTTTCATATACCAAGGGACTGTAAATGTGTAGTTCTATGCTTGAAAACATTCCAGTTTCTTGGGCTGTATTACAGTTAAATTTGTTTAGAATGGACTGTACCGTTTCAGTTACTGGCTGACATGAGGCTTGCTAATTTATGGTTTGTTCAGAAATAAAACAGGTTAATCTGATCCATAACTTCTTCTTTTTTAAGGATTCTGTGTTTTGTCAGAAAAGAAAATGAAACGAATCATTGTATGAGCTCCTGACTCCAGTTTTTGCCATTGTATAGGAGTTGGTTATGTAAAGTTGATGCAGTATTGCCACTCTGTTACTGCTTTTCCTGGAAACTGGTGGAGAGGTATTAATAGCTTCAAAACAAAATCAAACATAGCAGGTCGGGGAACTGTAAGCCAATTTCTTATGTTTCCCCCAGAGGCTCAGCTGGTTTATTTGCAAGGAAAATAAAGTCTGGAAAAATAATGTATGGGAAGTGTGATTGCAGAGCCCTCGTAAGTACAGTAGCCACAAAACAGCTTTAGGCCAAGCTGGAAAGCAAGATTTTCAGCGGTTTTGAGCAGCATGCTGTGCCTAGGTAAAAAAAAGTGAACCCATTTTCATTCTTTAAATTATAGGATAAAGTGCGTACTGAAAGCTATCGTGACTTCATCTACCAGAACCCACATATCTTCAAGGACAAGGTAGGTGCAATAGCTCTGCAACTACAATAATTTGTGCTCTTTATTGTTGTTTGAAGTGGTAGAAATCCTTCAGTTTGGCTGCTTCTTAGCTTTGGGAATGGAATACCACGCTGACAAGATTTGATTTAATGTCCTCTGGCTTTATGAGGTGGCAGAGTGCTATTCAGCTGCTGGAGGGTGCAAAGTGTTGATAACAGAAGTGCTGATCACTGTTGTCATTGCTCTGTGTGCCATGTTGAGGTGTTCATTAATTATGTTGGTGGGGTTAAGCTGACCCTTTCCTGTCCAGTATATTAAGTGGAATCTACCTTAGAGGGCCTCTTTACTAGTAGTAAAGCACAAGCTTGTTCCTGATATTGTACAAACATTTTAGAAGCAGTGTGTAATTAGAACTCTGATGAGCTTGTTGTGATTTGAGTTACAGTGAGCAGCCTTCTCTTCTGGGTTAGCTTTCCTCTACTTGGAGCTTAGCATGCTTATGGATATTTCTTAATGTGATAACCAGGATGTCTAGGTTTATGGAAGACAGTCATTGTTGGTTTTTATTTTGGTGTTGATTGAGACTTTATTAGTAAGTCATAAGGCTTCAGAGTATTTGTGGAAGTAATAAAAGTGCACCCATCTGATAATTCCTCAGGGATTATCTGAGAATAGTGCTAGATATGGTTTTGTCCTAGAAGGGAGGTATTTCAAGGTAGATAGTGCATAGTCATTGTATGGGATGGGTAGATAGCGCATGCTCTTACCTCAGTTCTCTGTTGGCAATTCTAGCATAAAAATTATAAGGAAAATAGTTTTCTTCCTTTTTTGCTTCAATCCACGTCACAAGCCTGTTTCTACTAAACATTTCTCGTTAGTTATAATGAGAGAAAAAGCAAAAGGGTTGGAAAAACATTATGCTGTCAGTGGCTTAAAAGATGCAGGTGACAGCAATGATTGGCAGCACATCCAACACAGCTGAAAGATCAATAAAAGAAAGAAAATTTTTGTGGGAGAAATTCAGTTTCAGGTGCCCCTAAAATTGGTAAATGCAGGTTTTTACAGTGTGAGGCTGATCTCAAGTTACATGGGGTGTGTGGAGACCCATGGAAACTGATTTCTGAACTTGGTGTTTTTACAGCTGTTTTGATCAACGTCGCCTCAAATTCATAATGTATTAGTGTGTTGAGGCTGAATGGAAAAAAAAATGATTCTCAATTGCTTGGAGTTCCCAACAGCTTCCATCTAGGTGACCAGTGACCCACTCATCTAGTTCCAACCCCTGCCATGGGCAGGGATACCTCATCCTAGACAGTGTCACCCAAGGCTCTGTCCAACCTAACCTTGAACACTGCCAGGAGCATTTACCAGTTCTCTGGGCAACCTATGCCAGTGCTTCACCACCCTCATGGGGAAGAACTTCTTTATATCTAACATGAACTTCACCTGTTCAAGTTTAAACCCTTCACCACTTGTCCTTTTGCTACAGTCCCTAATGAAGAGCACCTCTCCAGCATCCATGTAGACCACCTTCAGATACTGGAAGGCTGCTTTGAGGCCTCTGCACAGCTTCACTTCTCCAGGCTGAACAGCTCCAGCTTTCTCAGCCTGTCCAGGAGGTGCTCCAGCCGCTTATCATCCCCATCCTCTAGGGTTGCTCCAACTTGATATGCTGTAATGGAGAATATATGCAATTGTTTTTCAGAGACCTAGCTTTGAAGTGACAGTTGTTACAGACTTCTGAAGGAACTCTTCAGATGGTTTGCTTAATTTATGTATTGTGCAATGCTCTCAGAACTGTATGGACAGGTGAAGCTTCCAACTTGAGAAAATTGGCTCTCTGCCCTTAACATTTGATGTCAATTAAAAAAGAAAGTGAGGAAAAGTCTGATACTGTGTTTCCTAGGAGTTCCATATGGTATTCTTCCCTGTGAAACAATGGGTTTTGTGTCTCTGTAAGGACACGTGTGTGGTGGGTTGGGAAGTGCTTGTTCAAAGAACTTCATTGGTCATACTAGGTTTGGATGCAAATCTGCAGTATCCCAAAGAGGTGTAATTGCATGGTGACAGATGATAACAGAATATCTAGGGCTGCTTATTACGCATACTTTATCCAGAACCAGCCAATTTGTTCTCTTGGTTTTCAAAAGTGATTACCAAACCTTGAATAAATCTTGCTTGCTGTCTTTATTTTCTACCTGTCAAATGTACTTGAGATGAGAATAGGACAGTTCGGGTTACCTCGCAGGAGTGGTTGAGATGGCCTTACTCAGTAAAAGGAAATGTGATCCATTTTAAAGCAAGAGTATTTTTTAGTGGAAAAAAAATGGTTAGAAAAGCACTACTGCTGTGCTTATCTTTTGTTATAGAAGGCATCAGTGCCCTATCGATGGGGAAAGAACCAGGTTTTATACATTGTTCCTACTAAAAGCTCATTGATTTAATTGGTGAAAATACCCAACCTCCTTTTTTTCTGAATCTGAAATAATTGTTTTCTGTTACTAAAAGTAGAATCTAAGCTTTGGTTAGACTGCAGGGGAGAGGAGTGCTGTAGTGAGTTACGGTGTAGTCAAATGGCCAGTCCAGGCTGCTCCAGATCTCTGGTGGGAGGCCATATGTGATCACTGCAAGAATCCATTAGCCATAGACCCTTGGCCTTAGGCTAATTGGTGATCATTCTGCTCGTCTTTCTGTTCCTCAGATGTGTTCCAGCTTGTGTATTTTCTGTGCCTTTTTCTCCACTCCTATCCTCTGCCTAAGGCCAGATGAGTTCCACCTGGGTTTCTAAGTGACCAGGGCAGCTGTCCAAAGCGGTGCCTGTTTTGGTTTTCTTTCCAGTTTGTTGTGATTGCTGTCTTCATGCAACTGTATATCAAGATCATTCTTTAACCTAGGTTTATATTTGGCTCTGATTTCCAGCTTTCATGGCTCAGCAATTTTTTTAACTGCCATGGGTAAAGTGTTAGAATAGATGCTGAAATCCCACACCCTTTAGCATCACCTGCTTAAACATGGATTTTTACCTTCTATTCCTGGCTACAGGAGACTTCAGCCTGTGGGTTTCTGTAGCTGTTGTATATGCATATGTAACTTGTGAATGAGTTGTGAAGTTGACTCCTATTGGAATGTGGCTGCAAAGTGGAACAGATAACTCTGTCCACAACTTCCATGGCCAGCCCCTACACAAGGTGCTATATATATATAAAAAAAACCATAATGCTTTTCCAGTCTGATTCCAAATTGTAAGTCGCTCTATCAAGGCAGGTGATGGTCAACTCTTTGGTCACTGCTTCCCAGAACATCACTGCAGAAGCTTACTTATACTGTGCTGCCAAGGATAAACAGCTATTTTTATTCATATTGGCTTCAGAATCATTGTTCTTGTACCCAGCATCAGAACATAGACACTTGTACACAGGGAAAGGTAAGCAGACCTTGTGTGTAGAGCCTTCAAGTACTAATTTAGATACTATTTGTCAGGTGGAATTTAAAAGTGCACATGCATGTTTTTGTTGTGCCAAAGCAAGCAAATGCTCAATAGCTCGTAAACTAGGAAGTTTGTCAGAAGGGTGTATTACTACATTGATATAGTTTGTAAAATGGGATTATACTTCTCAAGTGTGGGAATGGTTTGATGGGTTCTTTGGAAAAAAAGAACTAATGTAATAAGCTGTGAGGGCACCTTTTACTGGATGCTGGGCTAAGGAAAGGCAGTGAAGTAAGGTTTTGTTTCCAGTGAACTATTTTTATGACTAGTAATTCTGACTCAATGCTTTCATCTTAGAAGTCTTCTACTAAGTTTTGCTTACTGTCTTATTTAGGTGTCTTGTATGGGAAGAGTCTGTCTTCACAGTTCTGATTCTGTTAATGCTTAAATACTATGCATAATAAGAGTGACTACATTGTCACTGATTTTCATATTTCAGAACATTTTGTGGTTTAGTGCTTAGAATTTTTAACACACTAGTAATGTGTAACTATATTAAGTAGAAGTCCAGCAGTAAGAATGCTGATGATTGTTAGTGATTCACTGATAAAAATTGCTCAGGTTATAATTTCCCTTTTTCCCTGTCATGTAACTTTTCAGTTACTGCCCAAATAATTGCTTGTGATAATTTCCCATGTGACTGAATGAATCTGCAACCGGAACTAGCCTGCTTCATTGTCTGTCTGTAAAAGGTAGTGGAGGGTGTGGAGTTAGAACTGCAGTTTCATTTGGATATCTCTGAATCATGGAATCATGGAATGGTTTGGGTTGGAAGGAACCTTTAAAGATCATTTAGTTTGAATGTAATAAGACTCAATGCTAACTTTTGTTCCTTCTGTTAGAGTATGGTATCTCACTGATGTAGGAAGACATGAAATAAGATGTTTATTTTTACCTCTGTTTATTTGTTTCAGGTGGTCTTGGATGTTGGCTGTGGAACTGGAATACTCTCCATGTTTGTTGCCAAAGCAGGTGCAAAGAAAGTGATTGGAGTTGACCAATCTGAAATCATCTATCAGGCCATGGACATCATTAGGTAGGAAAAGTTCCAAGAAAAGGATGGTAAATAATACTGTAGAAAGTTACTAAAACCAACCAAATGCAAACCCATTTTAAGAGCATGCATACATACACATGCATGCATGTAGCCTGCAGTCACTGAAAGAAGTGTGTTTCCATCAGAGATGTTGAGTGCCGTGTAAGCTGTCTGGGAGTGGGTGGAATGAGCCCTGGGGGAGTGTGGGGAGTGTGTCTGGCCCATCCTTCTGTGTCAGAGTGAGTCATAGGTGGCCCAGATTCAGCTTCGGAAGATGGCTGCCTCTTCTGTCTGACCTTCTGTGGGAAGTGTCTCCTTTGACTAGCTTCACTCTTTGTTTTAAACTAATCATAACTTCTCTTGTTCCAGTCTGTCTGTTACCTCTTATCCAGCCCCTGTGATAAAAGAGAGGAGATTGGCTCTGTCTTCTCTTTACCCTTCTCCTAAACAGAGGCAGACATCAGAATGCCAGCTCTTAACCATCCCTTCTTCAGGCTGAACAAAGCTAGATGACAAACTTAGGATTGTTCATTCCTTCAAACAAGTGCGCAGAAAGTCCTTTATGTGTTATTACTTAGAGGAGGATAGAAGTATCAGCCAACATGCATTGCACTTGGTGAGGAGATGAGCAGGCCTTTAAGAAAGGCAACAAATCAAAACTCTTAAACCATTAAGAGTGATGAATTGCCACCTGAAGTACACGGTGAACCAGCAGTGTAAGGTACACCTTGATAGATGCCTTCTGCTTTTAAAGATTCAGTTCACATTAAAGTCTTCTGTTCATATCAAAATTATTTATATTTGTTTTGTTAAGTCTTCTTTTCCTAAAGGAATAAAGCTGACAAACCTGTAACAGAGTAACAGATATTTCTTGGACTACTAAGCAGCTGCGTAGCTTAAAACTCTCTATTGCAGTGTGCTTCCACAGCGATTCCAGCATTTGCCCGAAAGAGCTTTTGTACCTCCCAGAATTCAGAATCATTCCTAGCATGTTCATGACTAGAAACAGAGCAACCCATGTGTACAAGTGAACTGGAGGAAGTGCCGGAGTGACATGATTATTTCCCAGGGATACACAATAAACTAACCTGTAACTAAATACTTGCCTTTTTCTTACCGTGAGCGGCTGCCCATAAAATGTCCAGCACACTGAGTGAGCTGATCTTTGTCATTAATCACTGTTAAGCTAGAATAGAAAGTTGAATTATACTTCCTGAATAGATTCCGATCAGTTTTTCCTGCAGTGTGTAAACTACATAGGTTTGGTTGGGGATTTTTAATACCCTACAATTGAAAACAAGTATGTAATGAATTTGTTTCCTCCTTTGTTTTAAATTATGTCCTTGTGCATGGTCATCTAGGAAGCTATCCTGGAATTTCTTTTTGTCCTTCCTGAAATACAGTTGTGGGGGATAGCTCTTTAGCATTTTATTTCTCACTTGCAACTTCAGGGTTTACTTCTGTTTACTGCATTAAATATGGTATTAGTGATAAAATGCTACTCTTCTATCAGAAAACTGTCTCATGTAGAGTGGTTAATTGATCATTCCAACAGCCCACATGTTCACGTAGCCCTTTGACCCTTTCCTTTGCCTGCCTTCATTTTGGTTGTTTTCCCGTTGTCTTCTGGATCGAATTTTTAATGTGATTACCAGTGTGCACATTGAACATTCTGTTGAAAGCCAGACAGAATGTGAGAGTAAGATATCAGGATAGGGAGGAAAGGGGCAGAGATAAGAACTGCCATATTAAAATAAATGTATTGGCTGGAAATACATTTCTGCCATCACTAAGAATAGCTGTTGTGGTCATGGTATGTGCAAGACAGACTGATAGGGTTTGCCAAGGAAAAAGTATTACATTTCAAGCATTTACATATTAAGTAATTTCACTGTCATGCAGTTTTTGTTTAAAAAGGTATAGTCATATCACAGTACCTTCCTCTTTACACAGGATGGTGGTACCCATACTTGCATATGAGGTGTAATATCTGATGGCTGCAGTTACTAAGCATTGCAGATGATTTTGGCCGCAATCAGAGTGGGAAGGATGCCTTTATTGTGGAATAGCTGTAATACTGATCTAGAGGGAATGTTTGTTCACGATGACTTTGCAGCTACTTTTAAATAAAATTAAAAAACCCACCAAGTTATGCAAAACAGCTTTGCAAGGAAGTTAATTTCCATCGCTATCCTACTGTGATGAGTAGTGTCTGATTACTATAGGCTGCAGGGGTCAAAGAAAAACTGGGAACAAGGGACTCTGAACTGAAGTGTAATTTTAAGTTGCCTTTTATGCTATTTTCCTGATCTCTGAAGCTTACACCTTTTCACACACAGCATGTTGGAGGTGTGCAGGTCTCCTGTATGCCACCTCTGCCTGGCACTAAATCTGCCTTGGTTTTTTTGGCTACTCAGAATCATTCCCTCTGAAATGTAACTGAGAAGAGTTAAAAAAGTTACTGGGGGGAGAAAGGCAAAATACAGACATCATTCTATCTGGAAATGGAAACTAATTTGTTGATGTTGTGACTTGCAGATTAAATAAACTTGAAAATACCATTACATTAGTCAAAGGAAGAGTCGAAGAAGTAGATCTGCCTTTGGAAAAAGTGGATGTGATAATATCTGAATGGATGGTAAGGCGCATGAATATTCCTTTCAGAAAATAATTATTTTCAGGAGAACTTGTAATTTTTTTTTTATTATTTTTTTTCTTCTTTTTTCTTTTTTTTTTTCCTATTTTTTTTCTTTTTTTTCTTCATGTAAAAATGATTCTTTAAGCAATGCAATTTTTTTTTAACCAAAAATATATCACGCTTGCCACAGTGTCCTTGACAGCGTGTGAGAAGGGATAATGGTACGGACTATGTGGTACTGGGGTACGATTCTTGATCTCTTTTGTGTTCAAGTCAAGGTTCTCTAAGTACAATTGAGCTCTTTTGCGTACAGCATTAAGTTTCTGTTAAGCAGTAGTTAGTATTCCTGTCTACACAGTACTGTATGCCTCAGTAATACTATTGTAGCTGCTCAGATGAAGGTAATGGAGTAATATTGTAGTAGTCATCTAGCTTGATCATTCTGATTAATAAAATACCTTTAGTCTGCAAAGACAGCTAAAGACTATCGTGACTGTGTGGATCTTATGCACTGGGAAATATGCAAATACATCTAGAGCTTGAAAACAGCATTACTATTCAGTGCAGTTTTTTAGTATAAGAATGGAGTAACTGATTTTAAAAGCACATAATGAGGAGGTGGCCAACAGGAAATGCAATGTGTAAATGGGCCATTTCCTGGAATCCATTGGATTGCAGCTCTTCACTTATTAGTTTCCTTTCATATTCTGAATAGCTGAGGGAACTGGGGGAGGTTACTCTGGAGAAGAGAAGGCTCAGGGAGGACCTTACCACTCTGTACAGCTACCTGAAAGGAAGATGGAGCCAGGAGGTAGCTGCTCTCTTCCTCCAAGTAACAAGTGACAGGACAAGAGGAAATTATCTCAAGCTGCACCGGGGAGGTTTAGACTGGATATTAGGAACAGTTTCTTCCCCAAGAGGTTGTTCAGGCATTGGAACTGGCTGCCCAGGGCAGTGGTGGAGTCACTGTCCCTGGAGGTGTTCACAAATCATGACATGGTTTAATGGTGGACTTGGCAGTGCTGGGGTAAAGGTTGGACTTGATGATGGTAAAGGTCTTTTCCAACCTAGCTGATTCTATGATTCTGTGACTGTTAAGACAGTTGTGCTCACTACCTGCCATTGATCCTAAGGAAGAAATCTGTGTGACACCACCCAGTGCCAGGCTGAACTTTGTAGTGACTGATCAAGCCTGTTCCCTATGAAAAATACAGTAGGATACACCCCTTGTGATGTTTCTTGAGGACTTCTGATATTCCTTCTAATAGTCTTCTCATGTGGGAGACCTTCAAAAAACACTTCAAAATATGGAGGTTTTTTCATGCTAGTTCTCACTGTTTGGACTTAATGAAGAATTCTGTTGTCCTTCAAGTTGAAGATCAGCGATGGAAACTTACGTTCTAAATCACTTGGTTTTTTGTAGTTATTTTACAAACTATGTCTCGTCTACTTATATACAGCAGCCTTTTGGAGAGTGGTCAAATGTCCACTTTTGATCACAGGATAATAGACTGGTTTGGGTTGGAAGGGACTTAAAGATTGTCTAGTTCCAGGATCCATATCTATCTTAACTAGCTTCCAGGTAAAGGTGGAAATGAATTGATTGGGTTTTTTTTTTCTCTGGGTTTTTTATCTTGTGTATTTCAGTGGGGTAGAAAGCTGCAAAAGTTTTTCATCCACTACTGTAATGAACCTTATTTTGAAACATGAGCTTCATTTAGTGTTGAGGTCACCAGTTTCAAGGAAGGCTTAAGTCGTTGGCTTGAACTATGGGTTTAAAAGTAGTTTGTTATAGTTGGTGATTTCTGACAGGACAGTGACTTCACTAGAAATGTAAGTATAGTTCTTTCAGGGCAACTTCGAATCGGTTGTGCGCTAAGAATAACGTTCCCAAAAATGTTAGTTCTCATTCTGCAGCCCAAGATTTGCTTTTAAAAGCAGCTTGGGTGCTGAAGAGCTCAAGTCATGTTTTAAGTCGGTGCCTCTGAGGTGAAGTAAAGGATTTCAAAAGCAGCTCTTGTTAGAAATGAAGCACAGAGTGTTCCATGTTTGCCATTTGTGTGCTAATTTACCTTGTAATGTCATAATTATACAGACATGTGCATTTCACTTAGTTATTCTAAATAATTTAGGAATGTTAGCATTTTTATGGGTTGCTGCAATACAGAGATAAAGAGAACAATGCTGTGGAAGTGAGATTGATAGCCAGGCAGTGTACACACTGTTCCAGCACTGTCCAGAAAGAACATTTTATTGCCTAGATGCAAATGAAGATTCCTCTTTGGCTTTGTGTGAATTTGCTTTTTCTTTCCCTTCCCTACATGACACTGACCAGTGTGGAATGTATTGTTAATATCTGAATTTAAGTGCTTGAAAATGTTGAAAATGTGAAGCATGAGAACAAAAATGAGTGTGTCAGATTTTAGCTCTTTATTTAAAGAATCTGCAGGGAGGAGTAGGAAAACTCTAATGGGAACAGTGCTCTTTCTTTGTAACAAAAATACGAAAAGTTACTGTTCAGAAAACAAACTGCATGTAGATTAGTAAAGGTCAAACCCTTTTGTGGAGCAACAGCTTTGTTTTGCTTGGTATAGAGCAACGTTTAAGACCAGTGCACTATAGGCTGCTGTGCCTGGAGCATCAGAAAATGAAAAGCAAGTGTGTATCAACAGAGAGGACAATTACTGCATCCCCAACAAATGTTTCTATAACAGGCCTTTTGAGGAAGATGGCACATAGAACAGAGTATTGTGAAAGGTACAGCATTGCATTGAGAGCCTCTCCAATGTAACAGTTTCTGATCCATGCTCTTAATAGTGTGATCTAGGACTTGCACAGACTGGTTTGTTGTGCCTACTTTTGATTGTTTTTAATTTGTTCCTTCTAAGTGTGCAAATGGGAAACACATCTTAACTATTACACAGCAGATAGGGCAGTAGGAGTTTGTTTGCATATTTGGAGTCACATTATATTTTGCATGTGTACTCGTCACCTTTCAAAACAGTGTCTTTCCATTTTAAATTCATCTGGGTATGGATTTGTCATGTTCCAGGTTTAGTGGCTGAGTGATGAGCAGCTCTCCCTTCAGTGACTTTATTAACGCCTATGAAAGAAACTAGCAGTGATCTTTTAAGATAAAGACATAAATGCATTGTTTGAAACAACTGAAGTATGTGTGTTTGACACTGTTAAAATCAGATGACAAGCAGGAGATCTGTGTGATTGTGTGTGGGTAAAACCAGTATGAGAATGTTGTGGTTTAAGCTGTTGAGAAAGACAGAAAGAAGGTGTGATGAGCTGTTCTTTTGACATCCAAAAGGTAGATCGTTGAAGTTTGAGGACCTGTTGGACTACTGAAGACCCAGGTAAAGACACCTGTTAGACTTTTTTTCCCCTGTGCATTCCTTACAGCAAAACATTGGTGAAGTGCACAGCCTGGCACAGGAGGTGCTTGTGTGCTGTGAACCATCAGCACACAGTAGAGCAGGTGGACCAAAGACACATTGACTTCAGAAGGAGCATAAGAATGGCCAAGTAATAGCCTGTTCTCCTACCCAAACTGATTCTATAAGTGGAATGCCTACCAATTCTTTGAGAAAGGTTGTTTGAATGCAAGAATGGGTGAATTTTATGTAAGGTCTCACTGCTGGCCTTGGTTTGTAGAGGTTTCCCTCTCCAAGGTCATTTGATACTCTATAACAGGGCTGTATAGGCTTCTGATGCACCATACTGCTTGGTTGCCTGTAGCTCTAACGTGTGAAATTTTTGAAAGCCTTAGTTTGTGGAACTTCAAGTTACTGTTAATGGTTAAAGGTACCAGCCTTTAACGTTTTTATTCTTGTCTGCTTGCAGAACTTCTACAAGCAAATATCACATTTTCTTAGTCAAACTGCTGACTTAACATGAACGATGCTTCTAAGCCAAGGTACAGTTATTTGTGTATACTGCCTCATGACAGTCTTAGCTGCAAATCATTTCTGAGCCCACATCAGTGATTCCTTTGCACCTTGGTGTAAGAGATGAAATCCCATGTCAAGTGACTTGACCTGAAAACAGTTTGCAAATTCTCAGATTTCATAAGGGGATTGCTGTTTTGACTTGGATGTGCTGCTGTTTTTACAGGTGCTGGGAAAGTCCTGAGAAGATGCATAGACTTGTTCTCGGTTAGGATCACATTTACACTTTCCCCCTAGAAACAATACATTTTAAGAAACAATAATGGTTTACTGTATTTAGAGTGATTTTACATACGGCATGTAAGTTTGAAATGAGAGCTGCTGTGCAAAGTGCTGAAGCTAGTTTTTGATTAAGTTGAATAGTGGGCAGGAAAATATTTGCTATAAACATGCCAAGGTGGCTGTGTTACGCACCTGGATTTCGGTAATGTAATTGTAAACTTTGTGGACTGCTTATTGAAAGGGTGACTTCAGAAAGAACCAAAGCTGGATGAGATGCTTTTCTGGAATGTTCTTACCCAGCTGCATCTGTGTTGCAGGTTTTTTTCTCTGTATGCTTTCCCTTCCTTTCTCTAGCCACAACTGAGAGGTTGAGTTTAATTCACTTGAAAATTGTCTCCATTTCTTGCTTCTAAGGAGGATTACTTTGAGAAACAGTTGTATGAGATAGTGGTCTCAAATATGCTTTTTGAGTACTGTGCATACTCATAAATTGCTTTTTCATGCAGTGCTTTATGATACTGAATATGCAGTAAAGTTTTGCACAAGGAAGAAGAGGTGGACTCCAAGTGAAAATAAACCAGTGTTAGAATCCAGTGCTCTTGTCTCCTAAGCATATCATTGCTCAGGCACCTAATTTAGTTCTTTTTCCTTCCTTTTGTTTTTTCTTTTTTGTTTTGTTATATAATTCTGAAGTGATAGCAGGATGGGCTCCGAACAGGAGTTATTCAGGATCTAGAGAAAAGGACTAGGAAATGAGAATGTCTGAAACACTGCAACCATCTTTTCTTCCTCCTTTCCCCTATTTCTATGACAGAGATATGCTGCTGGCTTTATTAATCTTTCTGTAGTCCTGATATTCTCTATTGTCTCTGTTAGTATTTGGAGATGCATTAATATAAGTGTTCTGTAACACAGCAATAATTTACAATTTTATGTGTAAAAATGGGGCTTTGCTTTTTTGTGCTTTTAACAATGCTCTGTCAAAAGCATACGACGTAGCTGAATGCTTCAGTTTCTTTTCTTCAGAATGGGTTTTATCAAGGAATTGTTTCCTTGCATGAATGAATTATTCTCTTTCCCAACACCAGGAATGGGTATCACTTTTCTGTTCTTCAGGTCGTCTCATTTGGTGTTCTCACTCATAGTGAGAGCACAACAGGATGTGCATAATAATCAAGTCAAGCTGTGGTTTTGAAATGTGTGGGTTTGCACTGTCAGTAATGAATTAATTCCATTTTTCCCTTTTGTAATTAAATCATACATGAGAGATCAGCAGGAAGGCTGGCTTGTCATGAGGGAAATGGTGCTGCACCACAGCACGCACAAGTTTACATGTAGGTGCCGCTTCTCATTTAAATGTGCAACAGGTTGGGGGGGGGGATTTTATCAAATAAAAAGTAGTTTTTCACAGAAGTGAGTTTGCAGCATCAGTTTTGTGCATCTTTTATATTTTAAACCAGAATGCATTGTCCAGTCTGTTTTACAATACCCCCTGCAGCGTGTTTTACTCTGTGGTCCAATGAAAACCTCACAGTTAGGAACTTTGTTTTAAGAAAATAATGCACTTCTTTATATAAATATATTTTCTGTATTGATAGGGACTGAAAACAAAGCAAGTCCATTCTCTGGACCCGAGATTTGATAGCTGCCTTTTATCTTTTTAAATATTCAAGTGTTGGGCCTTACTGAATCTGCAGTACCAGACCAGGTTCAGTTATGTTACAGCAAATCATAAAAGGGGTCTTTAATAAAAGGTAGGGGGAAGCTCAATGCTTATGAAAGTCAATACTACTTCTTAATTCTATCTTTACAAGTTTTCTCCATTGTACCAAAAACTCTGCTATTTCTTGCTATTGTAAGCATGCTAATACCACTTTTTGAAATACATATGGCTTTCACCAACAAGTAAAAAGTGAGTGAAGAAAACGCCAAGTTCCACTATGGCATTTGGTAGGAACAGGTAAGGGAGCTGTATGTGAAGAGCCATATTTAGTCTCAAATAATTTATGTTCTAAACAAAGCATTTTTCTGTAGTATTCTCCACACAGTGTGGTATATTCAGTGGTGTTCCTGTCTCTTGATGCTTTTAAAGAGCTTAATCTCTTTTTCTCCATGAAGAATATTACGATGAATACTGAAGCACTAATGTAAAAAGAACATCCTGTACTTATATTTTGATTAATTGGTAAAAGATTTTTATGTAGTTTTGAAAATAAATGTTAGTGGTGTAATGTGTTTGAGTAAGAGGAAAATATAACAATGGGAGATATTAAGCCACTGAAGTCTTGTGAGCCTTTTATAATTCTGTTAAACTCAAAATATAAATATGAAGGATATTCACATTCCTCTGGATTCAGTTTGCCAGTGGGCTCATGCATTTTGATAGCTGACTTCCTGGATGGACATGACGTAGGACAGACGTATGCTTGAATGGAGTAACTCCGTGGTGCTCTGTTTCTGTTCTGTCCAAATCACTTTATATGTATGTTTGTTGTTGGGTGGAGAACAACCATTTATTTTGAGCTTTGAAAATATAAAAATAAGGAACTTCATTTTGAGAAAGAAATGGCCAGCTTTTTAGTAGCATATGACACTGATGTGTTCAGTTAAGGTGTGTTCTGTGTTCAGTTTGCCTTTAAACAGAGAACGTGTCAGCTTTTCTGTGTCTCAGTTTAGCCACTGCCAACACTGAAATACCAACATGCTGCTCACAGAGATCTCCTTGCTGTAATTAATTTTGAGGATGCTCATACACACGTAAGAAAACACAAACCCATGGATGTCACTGGGGTAGAAGCAAGAGTGCCCCACAGCATCATAGGAAAGAGGAGTTGGGTATAATTCTTTTTCCAGGTGGCACCCCTACAGGTGAGGCAGCAGGCTGTGAAATTATGTTCTAAATGACACTACAGATGAGCATGGCACACTGAGCAAAAGGCTTCGGTATAGGTGATAAATGAATTAATTCAGTACCATTGACGGCTTAGTGTAACTTACAGGAATGCTATAATGAGTTGGGGGAAGATAGAACTGGGATTGGAGAGGTCGGGGAAAGGACAGTGACAGTTTCCTGTATTTCTCATGGAAAAGTGTGTTTTGCAGCTGTACTCCTTGCACTGGTTTGGCAGATGTAGGCGATTGGCATTTTAGCCAAGAAGAAACAACTGAAGTGCTGATCGGTAAACACGGTGATGTGTAACTTAATGACTCTTGGTCACAACTGGTCTTAAGACATGTCCTAGAAGTTACATTTAAAATCCTGTGAAAACAACTCATTTTCAGTTAAAGGCATCTGAAAAGGGTTTTTTTTATCATCTGTTTTTAAAACTATAAGAATAAGAGTAAAAAGATAAACCTCTGGTCCTATTCTGTGCTCTGGGCTGTAAGCATAAAGCCTGCCTGGTGCAATATAGAGCTCCTGGTCTTTGCAACTGTTTTGCAAATGCTTACTAAAAGTACTGCCCACAAAGCAGTAGGCTTTGTTCTGGGACCTGTTCTAAGGACATGCAACAAAATAGGCAGTAAAGTGGAAAAACAAACGTTTGGAAGAAGAATGTCCAGTAGTGCACTGCCCTGTTACCGTAAGAAAGTTTGAGAAGAGGGCATTTCCATTTTCTTCAAACTGTGTTCTTGTTGAATGCATATACATTGAGTTTCTTGTGTTCTAATTTTGTGTTTAGGTGAGTTTTCTTTTTAGGCTGCAGTGTGAATGGTGACATTAATAAGTAATTCTGAACTTACAAAATATTTTGTTCTAAAAGCTTTAGATGAAATGAACATTCAAGATGTCATGAACTTGGAGTAAGCTTGGGATTCTTAGCTGTACAGTTCCTATGCAATGCTGTCTATCTTCAATAAAGAAGCATGGTCACGGAATGGTTTTGTTTGGAAGGGACCTTAAAGCTCCTCCAGTTCTAACCCCCTGCCATGGGCAGGAACACTTTTCTCTAGACCAGGTTGCTCCAAGCCACGTACAACCTGGCCTGGAATGGAGCAGCCACAGCTTCTCTGGGCACCCTGTGCCAGCACCTCAGCACCCTCACAGGGAAGAGCTGCTGCCTAAAATCTCACCTCAATCTCCTCTCCGTCAGGTTAAAGCCATTCCCCCTTGTCCTGTCAGTACCTGCCCTTCTAATAAGCCCCTCTCCAGGTTTCTTTTTGTCCCCTTTAGGTACTGAAAGGCTGCAATAAGGTCTCCTTTCAGAAATAAAAAAGAATCCCTTTGTAAAAATATAGTTGGTTACAGCTGACTGGGCTTGTAGGACTGCATGGCCACATTCTGGACTTGCAATTGTATTTTTTCTTCTTTCTTACTGGCAATGAATGTATAAACCAAACCATATGGCTATGCTGGTTTTTAAGCAAAATGAGAATTAGGATGCTGTGTGAAAATCCAAAATCTCTGCCAGTTTAATTTGTCTTAATTGACTTTGTGTCATAAGAATGTGGTGTTGTATTTGGTAAGTCTGAGGATCGTTCTCAGACTTGGAAGGTAGAAAGGATGTAAAGTAAATCAAGTGAAAAACAAAGGGCTTCTATATTTCTTGGAAATCTGCAGTTTACTTAAAAGTAGTTGAGAAAAAGCATGTTCTATATAAGGTGCCACTTGTATTTAATTCTGCTAAAGGGGGGTTTTATGTCTTGGAAATGTTGAATTAAGAAATATTACTTTCTGTTTCAAAAAATGGCTGACTGAAGTTTAAACTAAGTTATTCTAAACATGCATAGCAGTATGATTAAATTGCTGTAAAATTAACACCAAAAAAACTATAGAAATCTAGTTCTGTCCATTTTTATCCTGAGAACTCTTTTAAGTTCAGTCGCTACTAAATACTGCAGAACATCCAGAGAACCTGTGTCTTTGGCATATGACTTATTTCTGCCTGTCCTGGCATTGCCCAGGCTGCCATAGGGCACCACAGGATTGCAAACATGAAGCAGCAAAGAGCATTCCACTTGCGGTTTCTCTGACAATTTTAAAGATACTGTAAGTATCTTTAGTGGGAAGGGATTTTCTTGGGGTTTGGGTATGTGCTTTGTATGGTGCCTCCGAGTTATTACAGAAAAGTCAATCCTTACAGCTTTTCACTTTGAATTGAATTCGGTTTCTTTTGATGTTGTAGGACTATAATTGTTGGTGTGTTGCCTATAGTTAATTAATCTAGTTAGGTGCTAGATACCTGTAGTTTGGGAAATTAAAGATGGTACTTGTGTAATGTATGTTTTGAAGTGAAAGTGCTGCCGTTGAGAAATTCTCTGGGTGCTGGCTCTTCTTTGAGGTACATGGGCAATATGAAGTTCTTAAAATATGTGAATAAAATCTATGTGTAGATTGATTAAATAGGCTACAGAAGCAGCGTGATGATTTCTGAAATCTTTCCCTTTTCTGTAAACAGGGTTATTTCCTTCTCTTTGAGTCAATGCTGGATTCTGTCATCTATGCAAAGGACAAGTACCTGGCTGAGGGAGGCTCAGGTTGGTGTGCATAAGTCTTTTAATAAATTTAGCTCTGGGGGGAAACTAAATGAACTCTGAGACTTAGAATAAGCTATGCATGGATGAGAGAGTTGCCAGTCTAAATGAAAAATGTTTCCATTAGTATGAGCTTCAAGGCATTAATTTACTGGATGGATAATAGAAGAACGTTAGATGGGGTATCAAGGTCTCAAGTTAATGGTGTTTTTAAGAATAGAAGGGGTTATTTATTCTTGAGTACAGTCTAAATTTTTCCTCCCTACTTCTTCCCACTCGTGGGCATTTGTTTTCACCTCTCAAAATCCCAGTTTCTGCATACCTGTAAACAGAGGAAAATAAGTTCTGCTCTGTAGGATGTGGCGCTGTTTGAGTAAGCTATTGTGAATTATAGGAAGAAAGGATAGGATTGTTTTGTTTTTGGAGCAAGGAAGTTGCATGGGGAGAATATAGTTTCAAACAGCAGAAGCCACATGAAATAACTAATGGGATTACATTGGTTTTTTCAGCATATTTTATCCTGCTGGGAATGTACTAATTTTCTTTGTGATTGGGTGGTAGGGAAGGGACAGAATATAAGTTTTATTTTTATGTAGATTTCTTTTTTTAAGTAGCTAAAGTAGTGTCATCTTAAGCAGTGTTTAAGTGCCTGTAAATATTTATTCTTTATGTGATGCCATTTTCTGCACCAGTTCTGTGTATGCTTTATTCCTTGTGCTCTATTCCTTTGTCAGTATTGTATTTCATATTGACCTTTTCAGTTGTAGTCATCAGTCTGGGTTTCTTTTTTTTTCCCCCCTTTTGTGCTAACCATGCACACAGTTAGTTTCACTACGCTGACTTAATGATTGGATTAATGACTGTGTAACAGTGCTCACTGCAGTGCTTCTCTGATTGCAGCGAGCTTTTGTATGCTACAGAGTGCAGTAGGGAAAAAAAAGGGGGGGTTATGCAATGGCTCAACATTTGATCACAAAGCTGACTGTACCAGCAAGAGAGTACTGTTCATGTGGGGAAATATTTAGAAGCCACTTGAACATGACAGAGTAGGAGCTTTTTTAGGTTCTAGCAAGTTAGAATTGTCAGCAGATCTGGAATACAGTTGTTCTATGCTCTGTACAGATACATGCTGATAATTTTACATTGCAATATGCTTAAGTCTGGGGGACATTCCCTAAAATTGTAAGGAATCTTCTTATGGTTTGCTATTGTTTCCAAAGCTTCTGAAAATGGCCAGAGACTTGTGACCTCTATTGAAACTCTTACAGTATCTTGTTTTCTATTTGTATTGTTGGTAAACTGGCTGGTGGTTCATGCCTCCCAAAGTTTCCTTTGAAAGACAGGGTATGCTGATTCTGCAGTACACATATCCTTTGTGCTTTGGGAATATGTTGGGACCTGATCTGACTCTTCAAAGGATGCAGTGTTCTATAGTCACAGGGTGGTATGGGCAGATCTTAAATGGATCACTGTTTCCTGAAGATGCCCACAATTACTGCTCCCCTGCCAGCTTGTATGGCAGGTAAATGGCTGTGCCTAAGGTTACTGAGAAAGTTGCAATCAGCAATCAGCTTAGCAAGACAGACACTTCTACAGTGCAGATGAACAGCAGCAGGACTGTGGGCATATCCATGTTTCGGTGAGCCAAAACTAAAAGCTCATTCCCAGGTGAAGCCTTACCAGAGAAACTCCTGAGTCTGCCATAAAGCTTAACTTTCTCCTGAGCTGCTTTGTACTATTGAGCCCAAGATTACTGGGACTGTTTGAAAGCTAAAAAATAGCAATAGAAGCAGCTGTGAATTGGCCAGATCTTTGAGTGATTGAGCTAGGAATAGAATCCAAATGTGTAACTTTGTGTTCAGTCAGTCATATCGTCGTTACTTCAATTTAGCCTATTGGCCAGCTGAAGTGAATTATGCCGAACTGTCTAGGGTAATGTATACACTACATAATAGCTTTATTTGGGAGCGAAATTCTTGCTGTTCAGGACCCATCTGTTTGGTCTTTAGAGCTGTTACTTGCTTGAGTATAGGTTTTTGCATACACTTGAGTGCAGTGCACATCAGTGAGGGGTGACATAGGTAAGGAGGGTGTAATTCAAAACATAATGCTTTTTGCTTGGTCGCATTGAAATGATGATGGTATTCACTTGGAATCATTTCCATATCCTTGTAGGATTGCTGCCTTACCCTTCCACATTATGAAGTTTGTGAGGCACTGCTAAGGGATAAAGGATTTCCCATTGTGTTCTGTTCACCATGTGAGCTGTTCCTAGTGACAGATGACTTCTGGGCACTGAGTCGAGAAGGACGCAGATGGTCAAAGCGATGAATCTGTGAGAGCATTGAGGACTGTGTGCTTTTTGTCCAATCAGCATTTTGTTCATTTCACTTGTGAGAAGGAATAATTATTAAATTATAGGCTTAATGAGATTTAAAAAAGAGTAAGTCTCAGGATTGCACAGGCAAGTATTGCAGGGTTGCAGAGGGAGCAGAGATTTCCAAGGGGATCGAGGATAGTGGGTGAAATCTGAAATGCAGATTTTTAAGCAGATGCATTTAAACATTTTCAAAACTCTACAGTGTTTAGATGATTTAGGTGGATATTTAGATAACATGCTTATGTTTCCAGTCCAGCCTCAGCGTAGCATATGCTTCTGTACAAAACTTAGGTAAATTTGGAAGTTAATGTAGCACTGTAGTCTCTTGCCTGTGCACTGTTGGTGGAACACAGATTTCTTCTTGTGGATTCTGAACAGGCATTGTCTACTTTGTTGTTGTTTTGATGGGCAAAACTAAAACCACAGCTTAGATTAGAGCGTTAGTGTTTACGTTTTTGCTTCTTAAGCACTTTGTATATAATATATATAATGATATTTGATATGTTATCAATCATAAGTTCCACTACTAATTTAAGGATTTGCTGTGTGGACCAAGAGATTTAATTAAAACTTATTGTACCACTGAAACATTTAATACTTGATAGATGTGGTAAACTTTTTCCTATTAGCAGAATGTCCCAGAAATGTGGGCTACTCAGAGGAGGGAAGGTTATAAAGTAGTTGATTACTTTTTGCTCTGGTTTTCACTTGCAGTGATGCCAGCATGCTCCTGTAAGTGTATTCTGTAACTAGAGACTTCCAGTCTCCTTGCATTGCTCTTCTCACCAAATGCCTGGCACCCTTTTGAAGAACATTTCCCTGAAAGAATATTCCCTCAAAGGTCTGTAGTCTTGGCTCTTGTTGTCTTGCTTCATACTGCGTTCGAGTTTTTGCAGCATCCGTGGTGGCTCTTAGAGGTCTCAGATGCTGGGAGGTAAAGCTAAATTGAATGCAGTTGTCGCACTAGTAAACAGCAAGATCAGACCTTCAAGAAATGGAAATTCCTATTGATGGCTCCAGAAATCACTTGCAAATACTCCTGCCATCAGATGTTGAATCTTTGTGTGTGTGGCAACTGTCAGGTGTGCTGGAACTAAATTATTTGTTTCAGGCAAGGCAGTTTGAATGACTTCCTGTTCCCATTCTCATCTGACTGCTTTTTTATTGCCAAGGTAATTGTAGGCTGTTCCTGGAGAAACCTGCTCTGATTCCCTTGTCTAAAGGGTGATGATAGCTTACCAGTGGGATTCCAGGTTAAGCTTGCTGGTATTTATTTATGCTGTTTTAAACAGGGATGAGAAAAATGACAGTGTGTTCATATTTTGCATAAGCTAGTCATGCTAAATGTGGATTGCTTACTTTAATGTCTTCCCATGAAAAGAAAGCTTTTTTAGACAACTCTTCTTTATTATTAATATGTGTGATCTTATTTCCTAAATCTCCTCTCACTAATTTCAGTTTTCTGCTCCTATCTTCAGTGTTTTACATGGGGAAAAAAAAAAATACTGTTTTTCTGACTTACCATGCTGTACCAATGGTTTCTCCATACTCATTTTGATAAGCTACAATTTCAAGCAGTGCTGAAGACAAGATTAATTTTACAGTTCATCAGATTTTGGAGAGAAAAAAGAGAAACTTAGCTTCAATTTTATCAACACTGACACATTCATGTAGCAATAAAAAAAATAAAGTGCTTATTAGTAGGCATTTTGCTCTGAAGCCAGCTCAAGAATTCAATGTATGTGGCTTTTAGAGGCTTTAAAACTCTAAAACCAAAACAGTGGAATTTCTTTGTGGAAAGAAACTATCTGAATATAAATTGGGCTTCTCTTGCTGTTTGATAGTGCTGTAGACAGCCATGTTCACAGCAGCTGTTCTTTGCGTCTTTTCCACTCAGCAGTGGATAGAGGTTGCTAAGGGATTGACTGGCTTTGCTGTAGGCAGCAGTCAAAAAGGCAGATGTCAATCTTGCACTGCCGTTTGGAAAAACTGTAAAGAGTACTTGTTCTGAAGGTATTCTTGGCAGAAATGGGAAGCTAGTGTAAGAATGATAGCTGTCATCCTAAAGCTGTGCGGGGAATCAACGGGGAAGTTCTTCTCCGTCTGTTGGTCCACTTTCCTGTTCTTCAGATGCAGATAGAAGAGTTGTTAATCTTTTCCAGTACTCAAAAATGATTTTTTAACTTGTAAGGCAAGTACCAGCCAGAGCTGATAAGAAACAGGGATAAAATTCCTAAGTGAGTATACTTGTGCTTCTCAGGAAATAAGGTATTTTCACAGAGGTTTCTCAGGAAATAAGATATTTTCACAGAGGTTTCCTGTTGTTGCAAAGCTCTCATCTGGATTTTCCTTTGGTTCTACAGTTACTAAACACATTTTAGGTCAGTCTCCTTATATAAGCCAGAATAGAATGTTCTAAATTACCTTCTTCAGACATCAAGTTTCCAGTCGTTTTCCTAGCAGTGGGATCCAGCTACAAAGATCTTTTGTCAGGAACAGGAAATACTTGAGTAATGTGGGAAAACTAAGTTTCAGTCTCTAGTCTCTTCCGTGGACAAGTGGAACTCCAGAAAATAAAGTAGTAGGAAGTATCTTGTCCAAGAGTTTGTTCTTTTGAGATGTTGCTCATTTGGAGAAAAGAAAAAGAAGGAAGAAAAGGCCCTCTTTATGCATACATAAAATAAAAAAAATCACTGATCTGTTTCTTTTGTTGCAGTTTATCCTGACATGTGCACCATTAGTCTTGTAGCTGTTGGAGACATGGAGAAACATGCAGACAAGCTACTTTTCTGGGACGATGTATATGGCTTTGACATGTCTTGCATGAAGAAGGCTGTAATTCCAGAAGCTGTTGTGGAAGTGCTGGATCCAAACACAGTGATATCTACAGCCAGTGTCATTAAGGTACCATGCTTCTTAAATGTGTAGAAAGCAGATTAGAAGTTTCCTCTTTTTACAGAGGAAAGGATAAAAATATGCATGCACACAAACTTTGGCCTCTTCAAAATGCTACAGGTGCAGTAAGGTTCTTGGTGTTAAGACTGGAAGGCTCATTAATTACCTTTGTTTTAGCAAGTTTGAGCTCTTAATAAAGTAGTATTCCCATATTTAGATTGCTCTGTTGTAAATTTTCTTCTATCCAAACCACACTTGCATTTAAGTTACAAGCTGTGTCACTGAAATGTAAACTATACCAGAAAATCCCTCCACAACATGGCATGTCGACTTTTCTTCTAATTTGCTTCCCTTTTCGGTTCAGTCCATATACTGAGTTGCACAACTTCATCCAATAGAGCAACCATGTCTGAAGATGCAACATTGGTTTCTGCAGTACTAACTGAATTAATTTTATGCTTACTTTTCTGTGGTGTCCTTTTCTTATAGTGGCTTTGTCATGGGGAATAACAGCGAAGTTGATAGTGCTTCCTATGAGAGAACACCTGTATGATAAGATATAATTCCAAAACACTGACTAGTTTGCAATTCTGATGAACTTTGTGATTAGTAATAATTTGAACAGGTCAGATAAAATTGAAAGAAGGGCTGTTATAAATCAAGATTTTCTGCCACAATGGTATTCTGATTATTGTTCATACAGTTACTATCCTATTGTAATACACTTAAAGCAGTACTATTACTGCCCTTCCTTCAATGGGAGTTACCACTTTAGTAAAGAGTTAATTTCTATTTAAATGTATTCCTATGTTACTTTGATATAGAAGAAAATAGATTTGTGTAATTGATCACTGAACTTGAAACCATTACTGAGGTCTTTTCCAGTGTAGAAACTACTTGTTGTGGTCACTTATCAGTCCTGGCCACAAAAGCAGTAACAGGTCAGGTACAGTTATTGTTCAAGCTTTTCTTGTCTATAATTTGATTATAGATAAGATTTTAAAGTTTAAATTTCCTTTTTTTTTTATTGGGCATTCAAATATAGGAAGTGCTGAGACTAATACTTCTTTAACTTGAATAACTACTTTGGCCTCCTTAGGGTTTTTTTTACAGGACACCTGTAGTAGGTTCTGTGGCTTAAGGCTTATAAGTGACTGTTTTCCTTAAGTGTGAGGGTCGAGTGATCAAGTCAGTTGTTAGAATGTATTTTGCAGACCTGTCATTATAGTGAAGATAAATTCCACTGTTAGTGAATGAATGTGCACAAAACAGAGGTACAGACAAAACACAGATTAAGAAGAGCAAGTAGTGGCAGGACAAGGGGGAATGGCTTTAACCTGACAGGAGAGATTTAGATCAGATATAAGGAAAAAGTTCTTCCCTGTGAGGGTGCTGAGGCCCTGGCACAGGTTGCCCAGAGAAGCTGTGGCTGCTCCATCCTTGGCAGCATTCAAGGCCAGATTGGACAGAGCTTGGTGCAACCTGGTCTAGTGGAAGGTGTCCCTGCCCGTGACAGGGGGTTGGAGCTAGACTATCCTTAGCATCCCTTCCACCCCAAACCATTCCATGATTCTGTGAAGAGTCCGAGGCTGTAATCGTTAGCCATCTGACAGGTTTGTGCAGTGAGTGAGGCATAGGCTTTCTCACCTGCCATTTTGATAACATTTTACATGTTCTAATTCAAGTGGAAGTGTAGTTCTTGCAAATAGGTCAAGTTTGATATACAGAAAATGAAGAACATATATGGTACTCAAAATAAACAGCTGCAGGGATGAGTTAAGCTCTGTTTGTTAGGCAAACAAATAAACATCTTCACCTGGAAAATGTTGATAACTAGTTCAATGTGCCAAGTGAGGTCTGTAAGCTGATAATACATGCCCCTTTCTAATATGTGCCATCCTGAGCAGTCACTGTCCAGCTCAGGTGTATGATTTGCAGATTTTGTCATCGTGCATCATTGTTTCATCACTTTGGTGCTTAATGCTTTTATACTCCTTAGTACTTGGGTAGCAGTCACAGTTTTTAAAATAGCCTAAAGTCAATGTATGAGCTTGTTTGCTGAAGTTACAGTACAAAGCAGTAAAATGAATGAGTTGAGCGAAGTGTCATTACAGGTAAACTGTTTTAATCAGTAGCCATTCCACAAGGCAGATGGATTATATTTTGAGGAAAAGTTTTAAAAGGTTCCAATTTATCATAGGATTATTACAGAAGAGATTTTAATGTGTGTGTTCTGATTAGCTGCTGCTTGTTTTATATAGTTCATAGTGTAACTTCTCAGGAAACAAACTTTGCTTAAGGAAAGACAAAGCAGTGTCAAGAAATATTTATTAATAATGGTTGTGATATTATATTCGGCATTATATGGCATTCTTGAATAAAGCATCAGCCTTCCAGTATCTGAGGGGAGCCTACAGGGGTGCTGGAGAGGAACTCTTCATCAGGGACTGGAGCAATAGAACAAGGGTGAATGGGTTCAATGGGTTCAGGTTAGATACAAGGAAGAAGGTCTTTACTGTGCAAGGGTGGTGAGGCACTGGAACGCATTGCGCAAAGAAGTGGTAAATGCTCCATCCCTGGCAGTGTTCAAGGCCAGGTTGGATGGAG
>JBAFWW010052987.1:0-14477 GCA_036873685.1 Agapornis canus
TAGATGATCTTAAGGTCCTTTCCAACCCTAACTATTCTATGATTCTATGATCCATGAAGCACAAAAGCCTTTCCTCTGGAGACCTACTGGAAATATTAGCATAGCTCAATGTTTTGCTTTTTTGCCTACATTACAATCTTTTGCATTATGACACATCCCAGTAAAATGTGTACAAATATGCGTCTTTAGAAGGTACATTTAATTCAGTTTTGTTTAATTTAGTTTCATTCATGAAATAATTTTTACAGTTGTTTACAGTGTCCCTGGCTTCCTGAATTTCAAGAACTTATCTATAATAAACTGTTTCTTACAATGACCAAAATGAAAACAAAACTGTCAAGAAGTAAGAAAATTTTATTTATTTCCCTTCTTGCTTTGACACACCAGATATGACAGCAAAGCATGACACAACTGTGATTTAAATGTTGATTTCCTTAAAATGACTTCTGGACTTATCATAACGTCCATAGATCTATTTCAGTTACTGAAAAAAAATAGACTTTAAAGTGGATGAATGCATATGGGATATTTGTTATTTGTTAAAATTTCTATTTTCACATTGGTAAAAATACTCTCCTGTTTGCCTGATAAAAATATTTCTTGTTTTATGGCACAGACTTGCCAAACAACTCCTCTGAGAACTGCAGAATAAATAAAGATATTTACCTGGGCATACAGCAGAGAATTAGAGCTTCCTTGTAAATCTTTACTGGCCTATAAATCTTAGGAAGTGATTCATTTTGACATTTGAACAGAACTACCAGAAAAGGAAGAAGACGAATGAGAGGAAGAGCAGAGGCAGTACTGGCACTAATGTAGAAAAAATTAAAAAATGTGTAAACTTTGCATGCCTTGGATATTTGGAATGTTTCCGAAAGCAATAAAAATTGTTATGCTTCTGTCAGCCTTCGATGTTTTTATTAATGTAACCAAATGCAGCAGCAATTTTCACAAAATCAAGAGACATTACCAGTACTTCCTGGTAAAAATTGGGATGAAATTTTTATGGTATAAATCATTCTACAAATACAAAATTTAATACTGCAAAAATACTGCATGGTGATCACCTCAATCTTTGTGTATTGTTCGAGTCTACTTAGGCAGTCAGAGGGAAACAAATATATAGTTTTCACCATCTTCTATAGTTCTTAAGTTCTTTCTAACTTCTAAATGGCTGCTGCTTCTTTTTAATAGCAATTTGTCAAGAGCAGAAAAGGCCATCAAAATGATATCAATAGTGTTCAGTGATTGATTATTAATAACATCCTGGGAAAATGGATGTATAAATTCTTTTTGGACAAGTATACATTATTCTCTGACCTTCTAGTTCTTTATTAATATCACCAATGATTATTTAAAATTCTCTCAATGTCAGATGCTGTCTTTCTGCAATATGGACACCAGTCACAAGGAGCTCAGCTGAGACTAGCAACTTATTTAGCACTGGTCACTGAACAACTATCAAATGTCCAAAAATTCCAGTAACTACTGACTGCAGAAGATTCAGAGCAGTGATTTAGTGGTTTATAAACCGTTTCCATTCCACTAAGACATCCAGTATCCTCCTCCACTCTTTTTCATTATATTTGCATTTTTTAGATTTAATCTTGGTTCCAGACTAGTAGTCTGTAGCTGTGGGCTGAGGGGATGAGACTTTTCAGGGCTGTAGAACATATTAAAAGGAAAAATATGAAAGCTATGTGGAAAACGCAGGCCATACAGAGTTTAATAGAGTTGCTAAGCACAGGCATTTTAATGAGAAAGTTCTGTTTCTGATGTTTCTCCTAATAGCCAAACCAAATTAGTGACAAAGGAGATGCTTCTTCAACAATTGTGATTCCTCTGTGGAACACCGAATGACCTTGGTGCCATGGAATAGACAGAATTATCACTGAATGCTGAATTTAGATTGTAGCTCTCACTATTTGCAGAATGGGCCTTATTTCCTCTGCTGAGTTCTCTTTCTCTTTTTTGTTCTGCAGATATGCAAACTCTCAACTACAAAATCAACTGGAAGCAATTGTATTTATGGGTGTATATATATATATATTCCAAGTGCATTCATAATTGCATATATTACATGCTACCTATCTCTGCATACAGAGTTTTTATAAGTACAGGAAAATATAAAATTATTGGGTTTATGTGTGCATACTTAACTTCTAGAAATTAATACGAAACCACAAATGCTTGAATAATTCAAATCTATCCCATATTTCAGGATAGGCTCTAATATACAACTATTTAAATATTGTGATTTAGATACTGAATTTTAGCTAACTATATGTAGTTCACCTGTGGTGATCTATTATTTATTATTGTCTTCCAGTTATCTAACAGGTATGGATTTGAAATATGTTCTCTATATTACAATATAAATCTGCTTTCTGTCCTAAATAATAAGAAACTAACAAAAGGCAACAATTAATACTACCTTCAGCATTTTCTGACATCATGATGATTAAAGGTTTGGCAGAGGCATATGGCATTTCATCTAGTGTAAACCAAAAGTGTTTCAGTAGTGCTGCCCATGTTCTTTTAAAGAAGCTGATTATTTCACATCTAGAATAGACAAATACAAAAATAAGGAGTCTTCTGTTTTCTTGAAACATTGCTAAAGTAACAATGGTTAATTTTTATAGATAACACTATAATAAATATAATAAAATAAAATTGCTGATTTTTTTATTTCATGTCAGGACAGGTAACAACCTCTGTTCTTTCACAATTTTTTTCTTATATTCTTGTTGAAATTAAATTCTTGAATTTTCATGATGTTGTGAAATTGCTGAGATGTACTGAGGAATATTATGCAAAGCAACATTAGCTGTATGATGTTAAATCAGTTGAGATACAGTCCCTTGGATCAGGTGTAGTAGGGAGCTGAAGAAATATTTTGTAAGCCAGAGTATGTTGAGCCTGGTTTTTGTCCTATAACAGAACCACAGACACTGAGAAGATTAATTGAAGGCTCTAACTTCCAACTGTGACCAGGTATTGAATTTGAATTTACAAAAGACACTGAATATCTTGAGTATCAGTGGTAAATTTTGCTTCTAGTCATCATCCAAATGGTACACATGAGCCATGAGACTGACTTGGGAAAAGTGTATACCATCTTTTTTTTTTTTTTTTTTTTTTAATGTTGTCCTGATTTTTACTGAAATGGAGTTAATTTTCTTCCTAGTAGCTGGCACAACTTTATTTTTGCTTTAGTCTGAGAACAATACTGATAACACACTGATGTTTTATTTGTTGCTGAACAGCACTTACTCTAGTCAAGATTTTTTCAGTCTCTCATGCTCTGTCAGTGAGGAGGGGCACAGGAAGCAGGGAGAAAGCAGAGACAGGACACCTGACTCAAAGTAGCCAAAGGGGCATTCCATACCACAGCAAGTCATGCCCAGTATATAAATCAGGGGCAGTTCTCTGAAATGGACCAATTGCTGCTTGAGTTGGGCTGGATACCACTCAGCAGGTAGTGAGCAATTGCATTGTACATCATCTGTGTCTATTTCTTTTTTCCTTCCCTTTTTAATTTTAGGTTCTCTCCACTGGTTTTCCTTTATCATTTGTAGAAGTAGTAGTAATAGTATTAGTAGCAAATGGTACTTTAGTTATTAAAACTGTTCTTATCTCAAAAATCGGTTTTTACATTCTTCTTATTCTTCTTCCCCCGCTCACCAGGGAAGCGGAAAAAGAAGGGGATGAGCAAGTGGCTGTGTGGTGACTTTCACCTCTTATTCTCAGGCTGTGCACTGGTGACAAAAGTTTACTCCTGTTAAAGCAGCTGCACCATGAGGAAAGTGAAATCCTGGACCAAGTTCCCATGTCTGTTCTTGGAGACATTCAGTTCCAAATGGGCCAAGGTTCTGTGGAACCTGGTCAGACTGTTCTTTTGAGCAAAGAACCTGTGGAACCTGGTCAGTTAGTTCTTTTGAGCAAAGTGTTAGACCAGATAACCTCCAGAAGTCCCTACCAGCATAATTTCCTCCATGATTAAAGTTTCTAAAGAATTTTAATAAGAAAAACTTATTGTTATTCCTGCCCATCTTTTTTTTATCCTTCTGATTTATATTTATGATATATGAACCCCAAATGCCTCTGCAGGCTGCATTTTCTTGTGAAAGTTCCTTTCAAATAAGACATTGCTTTTTACAGTTACTTCTCTTTAGATCAGAATGAAAAGCACTTTCTTCAAGACTATGACATTAATTTGCACACTGTACTGACTCAGTTCCTGAATTATACTTGAACTGTGGCATACGCTACTCCAGCACCTGTCGAATTTTGTCATAATCTAAGGTTTTGCATTGCAGATACATGCAGCGCAACTCAGTATAATTTGCCTCTGTTTGCAACACAAAAGATGGATTAAAAAAGAAATCATAAATAATTAAAAGGAAATAAGAAAATATTTCTTTTAATTAGTCAATAAATCACTCTCATTAAAAAGAAAAAAAGTCTAAATCTGCAAATATGAAGATCACAGAATCACAGAATCACAGAATCTCTATTATGTAAAGGTTAGAAGCCTTTGAAGTCCCCATTATACATTGGCTTTTCACTCACAGATCAGCAAAAGCTCCACTAACAGTCAACAGTGTTAAAATGAAATATCCTGCCTGGGATTAAGAAGGCATGACATGTTTGTTTGAAAGGAAAGAAGGGTGTCATTTGGTGAAACTGCAGGAAGCTTCAGAGTAGCAACAGGGTTTCTTTTCAACACATTGCACATCCAAAGAGTCTTAAAAAGTGCTCCTTATTTGTTAGTGGGTCACACCAGCGGTTTTACTTCCACTGCAGAAGTTGTATGCATTGTGCAGCTTTTCCATATCATGAGTCATTAAGTACCAATGCCATCCCTAGTATTTGTCAGGCCCCTTTCTGCCTAAATCAACATGGTAAGTTACAAGAAGCTTTCAAGCTGATTTTCTACAAAAAGTCAAAACTACTCTAGGCATTCTCTACCTAGACCTTTTTGGAAAAAGGTTATAAAGAATATATCTAAGAATTAATAAAATTGCATTAACTTAGAAACCAGGATAGATATCATAATCTCATAGTATCACAGAATCAAAGAATAGTTAGGGTGGGAAATGATCTTAAGATCATCTAGTTCTAACCCCCTTACTATAGGTAGGGACACTTCATACTAAACCATGCCACCCACAGAATCACAGAATCACAGAATCACTAGGTTGGAAGGGACCTTCAAGATCATCAAGTCCAACCCATGCCCTACATCTCCACTAAACCATGTCATCAAGTTCTATATCCAGTCTCTTTTTGAGCACATCCAGGGATGGTGACTCTACCACCTTTCTGGGCAGCCTTAGGTGACATGGTCTAGGATGTGGTATCCCTGCCCATGGCAGGGGGAGTGGAAGTAGAAAATCTTAAGGTCCTTTCCAACTCAAGCCATTCTATGGTTCTATGATTCTAAAAGCTAACAAAATCTCTAAATTGCAAATACACAGTACGACCACCAATAGAAAATTAAATTAAATTAAAAATAGAAATAGAAAACTAAATCTTCTAAGTTTTCAAGATAACTTTTTTCTTTACAATATTTCATTTATTTTAAACTCAAAAATTAATATTTAAATATATGTTAAAATTAACTATTTTGCCATTGATTCTTTTATCAGAAACCCCACAGCTAGAAAAATTATTCTGAAAGTAGACCCTACCATTTGAGTATCAAGAGTGATGCTGTCTCCAGTAACAAATCCTCCTGCACAACACCACCTGTTATTGTGCATCTATAAATCATCAACATGGAAGTCTGTGCTATGTCTCACACTAAAAACTGTTCAGATAACAAAAATCAAAGCCAAATTCTCATCAAAATAACATGGAAGCTTTCATCCTGACTGAGTAACTCATGGTCACATTTAAGTTTCCAATTTAACTTTGAAAAAGACACTGCAGATAACCCAGACACCATCAGTAGTGTGTGAATCTAAGACTGAGCCACATGGATGTTATCCCAAACAAGCTTTTTCACCCTCTGTATTTTGTCATTCAAGAATAAAGTGGTTATAAAGCTTGTCTCATCTATTTAGATTATAAACTTAAGAGGCACTTATTTTTATATTACCTCATATAATATGGCACACAGGCAGACTAATTCTACAAGCCCTACCCAAACACAATGAAAAGGAGGAAGAGTAAAAGTAATATTTATACAAGGTGGGTATAACGGCACACATGAAACGGTCAAAAGATTGGGGAGATCTGACCCAGAGGAACAGAGTAGCGGGTGTTAGATGCATCTGAAGAATTCATACCTCACAAAAGTAAGAATTGCCATTATATACCTGGAAATTTGACTACCCAGTCTTTTAAACTTGAATGCAGTCATACTAATTTCACTGCCTTTATGCTACTCATGTAAATGCTAGCAGGATCAGCATCTTATGTTAGGGTTTAACTTTTGCACATGGCTGCAATCTAAATTAGCTCTGCAGAAGTATGAAGAGAAGACATCACATACTGGTTTGCTACACTAGGGCAAACTATTACTTCCATAATAGGCAATAATCATTTTGTTGTTACACATCACTATTTGCACAGTGGTAGTGGGGGAAATCATTAAAAGCTTTCTGGAAAAAAGATGGGGTTTTTTTGGACATTTTATTCCAGTCATAACAGGAGAAGTACCACTAAATTAAGTGCTGCATTCCAGACCCAGTACTGCAAGAGTCACACCAATGTTCTACAGAGAACTCTTACTGCTACTGTAGTTTTTACATACTGACATCTATTTGAACAGAATATAGTCATTTTAGTTCACCATTAGGACTGTCCATCATTAGGATGTATTATACAACTCATTACAAACACAATACTGAGTGGATATAAAAATTACAGTTCTATTCACCAACTAGATAATGAAACACAACTTTCTTGCAAATCTCTCGGCAACTGATCTTCAAACATGGCTTCTACATGTGCACAGCATGAACTTCCAAACTCAAGAATTAAAAGCAGAAGTTCTGGCCACCAAATGCAGTGTTAACTGCCTTGCTTACTCTACCCAGAGAATAGTGACTGTTGTCTATTTTCAATGCACTTTATACTGTAGAAGCTAAATTCTGTGCACCACAGCCTCAACTCAGCAGTCCGTTTAGTTTTGTTTTATGAGCAGTTTTACTGGACAAAAAAAGGGCTTCTTATACACTTAAAGGTAGCATGGTGCAAATGCTCAACGTTTTGCACAATGAAGCACCTATTAAGCAAGAGGAATAACATATGTATCTTTAAATGAACTGCAGGAGAACATTGATCTCTCTAAGAGATCACATGGACAGCTCGAAACCTGATACTTTTCAACCACCTTTATCTAGAAATTCTGTCCCTGAAAGTCATTAAACATTTGAATCCCAATTCACTGACAAAATTTTCACAACAAAGCTTTTAAAGGGCATGATCTCTTCATTTTAGTGGATTAGATTGAGTATCCTGTACAGCTCCACAGAAGAACTGTTTCTGTATGTGTTATTCACAATCTAACATTACAGCCCTTGAGATTACAACAGAAAAATATATTTCTGGATTCTTCTGTTATGTATCTTTCTTATATATATATATTTCCATTTACAACTGCCTTTGGTTAGGCTCTATAGAGAAATATGTGTCAATTCCTGTTAATATTGTCTTTATTCACAAGTGCATATCACAATATAGAAAACCATAGCTATATATTTCTTGCTAAATTCAATTCTCATTCTGTTTCAGATAAAACATTCCTTTTTCAAAGAAGCTGAGAAATATTTGATTGACATAAGCTGGGGGGAAATGACCTGCTCAGAGAGCAGGGAAAGTGGTCTGGGCAATAATAGGCCCATCATATTGGCACTCATGCCAGAATTGTACAGAAGAATAAAGACATACAGTTATATTGAGCAGAAGATGCAATTCAATTTCATTTTACCAAACTTACTGGGTCAACTCGATATGGGTGCTGATAAAAACGTATAAAATAATAAAAAATATTTTCTAGAGAAAGGAAAACTAATAAACCTGTCCTGTTCAAGGCTGCTGACAGGCATTTGTTGGCATACCACAGATAATCCTATTAAATAAACTGAAGAAAATGGGGTGAATAGAGGAACTGCAAAGTAGATAGGGTAATAGAAAACCTTGAGGTCAGGAGTTGCAGAAATGGGCTGAAATTCAAACAATGTGAAGTGCCACACTGCATTCTTATATGTGTTATTATATGTTAAAAACTTCTTAGCTGAATACAACAGAAAAAGCAGAAATGACAGCTTAGGACTCCCATCAATCAAGTCAGAGAAAAAACTTTTCCAAGGTTTGGATGAAGTTAAAGGGGCTATAAAAAGTGGCTTCCTACAGTTTCAGGGGTCAGCTCTCTGGCTCAAGAGTTCTTCCATAAAATCACAGAATCATTGAGGTGGAAAGGAACCTTTGGAGGTCATCTAGTCCGAACCACTGCCAAGGGTTTGGCAGGTTATAGAGGCATGTTTTGAATGTCTTCAGAAAAGGAGACTCCATGACTCTCCTGGGAGCCTGTTTCAGTGCTCTAGCACCCTCAATGTAAAGAAGTTCTTCCTCATGTTGAGGTGAAACTTCTTGTGGTTTAGTTTATGGCCATTGCTCCTCATTCCATCCCTGGGTACCACTGGAAAGAGGCTGAAACCACTCTCCTAACACCCACCTTTGAGATATCTATATGCATTGAGATCCCATCTCAGTCTCCTCTCAACTAAACAGGCCAAGCTCCTGTAGTCTCTCCTCATAAGAGAGATGCTCCAGAGCCCTGATCATCCCTGTGGCCCTTTGCTGGACTCTCTCCAGTAGCTCCTTGTCTTTCTTGTACTCAGGAGCCCAGAAATGGGTACAATGCTCCAGATTTGGCCTCACAAGGGTCAAGTAGATAGGGAGGATCACCTCCCTCAACCTGCTGGCCACATTCCTACTGATGAACCCCAGGTTACTACTTATCCTCCTGGTCACAAGGGCACACTGCTGGCTCATAGTCTTTTCAGAAATCGCATTTTACTTCACATAGCAAGTTACTATTAAAGTTTAAATGCTTCTCCAAAAGTAAATGAGAATTGACAGGCTTCAAGGCATCCTAACAAAATACATCTGCAATGAAATGTCTGTAATTGTCTCAGTCATTGAACATGAAAGCCCATTTCTGTGCACACATAAAACAGTCTCACTAGCTTACTGGTCCCATCTGCAGAAACTTTGTAATGAAGTGATAACACAGTACTGACAGCTGGATCCTCCACACAGAGTAACAAAACAGCATCATGAATTATTTCAGTTATGGTAGTGCAAATATATTAGTACTCCTAACAGAATTTAGGCCTCAAGTCTTCAGATCCATTACAACATTATCAGAACAAGTAATTTTCACATATGAAGCTCTTCTTGGGGAAATATCACTTTTCCTTTTTAGACCTTTGTTGTGACTTGGAGCTAACCAATTGTTCTATATTTAGCTGCCAGACACAGGTTATAACCACCCCAAGGCTGTTTTAGACTTCTTTTGAGTGCAATGACCCAGTAGTAATGTAAAATCAAAGTGGTGCTCTGGTTTTTCCAGTCAAGCTGGATGGTTTGACTCATGCACTTAAATATTCTGCTAAGTCAGGCTTCAGTGGAGGCCAGGATTCCAAACACACAACAGGTGCACTGGGTCAGATTGAGCCACCAAACTAACATCATGTCTCTGAGAATGGTCAACACTGTGTAATGCATACAAGGCCAGGACAAGCTCCAGCATCCACTCCCCACTGTGGGCCTTAAAGATTTACTAATTCACAGAAATAATTTTTGATCTGTTAGTCTTCAAAAGATCTCTTTTTCACTTATTATTTTCAGTGTCCTGGTGAACTCATGTTATGTGGTTCATGGAACACTGCCTTCTTTTTATACATATAATTGTAAAGCAAGGCATAGCCTGACACATTCTGTAATTTGCAGTCATTATGCTTTTCACTGAAACTGCCATGTATCAGGCACGCTTTACTCAGAAAACTTTAATTAAAAATAAAGAAAAGCCATTTTTAAGTCATCAAGGCAGATAAAGATGTATTTTTAAAGTTAGTGTAAATCAACATCTCACAGTGGGTCTGAGACAACAGCTCTGATAGCCTTTAGGGCAGTTTAACAGGGAGTATGGTTAATTTGTCTTGAAGACAGATCTGTTCTGAAATGGGAGTTTGCTTTCTATAAGAAAAGTAGCCGTGATGTATCACATGACTCTTGATCATGGTTTGTTTCCTGACAGACACTGAGAATGCTGCTTCTCAGATCCAAATTAAGATAAATCGATTTTAGGGATACTTTAGAAAACATCCCCCACCCCCTCCACAAAGTTAGCAATAAGATGAGAAAGAAGGTGAGAAATAATGTTGTTAGTTATGAGAAATGCACGGAATTTACAGAAGTGTGCACCGTTGACCCATTTGAGCATCAAATTTATTTTAAATATGTAATGAATACATACAAAATGCTGAAAAGGTGGCATTCTTCCATAAAAGTCTGAGTGCTGGCTTATGCTTCATATTTCATGATACAGAAATTTCTTGTGGCTTAATTCCTCTTTGCTTCCAGTAAAGAGGTACATACATTTGCAGATACAGTTATTCCCGTAAAAGTTCTAATGCAACACGTTTGCATTAACTGGCATTTTTATATTTCACCTTATGAAAATAGCCCCAAAATATTTCCTTTGCCATTCAGAATAAAAAGCTCAAAAAAGTCATTCTCTCATCTGTTCTTTTAATTTCAATCACGATATATGCAGAAATATTTTAACATCATTCAGTCACTTGTACCACATTTAAAATATGATTGCCCCAAAACACTTACCATGAGCCGACTAAGGAATATACATTTGGAAGTTTTCAAAGGGTAACTAAAAGCAACTATGTGCACACTTCCCTTTTTTCTCCAGAATGGGATCTTCATCTCTAGATTGGGAACTATCCATCCAGACCAGAAAGAGTCAGCTAGGAGCTTGCTTCCACTTAGCAACACTGAGACAACCTCTGTGATGACACAGGAATCCTCATTGCAAAGCAGGAATTCTCTCTGCATCCAGCCGTCTCAGGGAAGGCAAAAGCCACAGCATTAAAGACATCAGGCCATTTCAGAACCTGGGACATGCAGCTTGCAAACTGACTTTGCTTCTATCAGATTTGAAAAAAGTTTACCCTATTTCTACATGCAATAAAATGCACAATTTTGTAGTTATTGATTGTGTTATGAGATTACAAAAGTGTGTATATGATGTTGGACTAGAAATCTTACCTGTGTTCACAGCAAGTAAGAACTATTTCCTAGTTTCTCATGCATGCCTGTTTCTTTAATTGAGTTTTTCCTTGTTGCATAAGACACTTGCTATAATGAAATTTTACAAGTAACTATAGTATGAAGAAAGTAATTCCACTTGTACCAACCATAGTTATTTTATTATCCTTAAAAGACTAGTGAAGATGGTGCCACTGGTGTACAGAAATAGAATAGGTACACTGTACTTGGGAAGGATTTATAAGTGAGATCTCCTGAAAAGACTAACTCTCAGAAAATGAAACAACTGCAACAGCATCTATCTTATTTAAGATGGTTTAATGATTGTCTTATGCTACTGTTGGAAGGTAAACTGCAGAGATTTCTGTCTGAGATTATTACTTATCACTGAAATGTGTACAGCATGAGGTAGTACAGAAGTCTCCATGAATTTTTATGTACACCAGAACGTACACAATTGACTGTCATTCACTTTACTTTTCTGTTGCTGACAGTAATATCAAGTAAGCCTCTAACTCATACGCTTCCTCATATGAATGACTAGGTTCTCCATGAAAAGAAACATAATGACAATGAATTGAGTAACAGCCCACTAGTCTAATTTAAAACCTTGCTTGGATTCTTTTGACTGATTTGGACTCAGATGCAAACCAAGTCAGAAACCGTATTTATTTAAAGATAGCTTGCTAAATTCTTCACCTTAGTGCTCCACTTCATCTTTTCCTTTGAAGGGAATGATTTCCCTATTTTATATGAGCTCACTGAATACATCTGCAAGCACTAAACACAGACAGCAAAGCCCAATCTGTGACAATACAAATGATGTTTTATGGCTGATGGTTGGAAGAGTAAATAATCACTCATTTTATTTTTCACCCTGAATTTTGATCTAACAGTGCAACCTCTAACAAAGATAAAAAATACATCACTGCAAAAAGTAAAAAAATAAAAATAAAAATAAATCAAATAAGTTACCAGATGAGAAGGAAGAACATCAACAAGCACTGCAAATCTCATTTGCGGAGCAACTGAGCCTTTACATATCTGACCCACTTGTCCAAGGCCAGGTATTTGTCCTCTACTACAGTGACACAACCGAGGTGTTTAGGTACCTGGTCAGGCCCCCTAGCACAAAGCTGGTTGTGTCTCAGCAAGGACTATGAGATCTCAGTCCTAAGCTTCTAGCCTCAAAAGCATATATCACTGGGCTGTAGTTAGGTATAAACAGAGCAGCCAGCTGCTGAAACTAGCCAGCTTCCCAATATGTGTTTTACAGCTGATGTTGATGTAATCATTAGCCCTTGAGCTTTAGTAATTTAAAGGTGGTTATCTCTATGGCAATCCACCTTTGGACCTCCCAACTGCAGCATGAAGTGATCAAAGTTACCATTGCCTGACAGTTATAAATTTCCCAGCTGGATCCTTCAAGACACCAGACTATTTTAATTTATTAGAACTAAAGCTTTATGAAGAAGCAGTAAATCAGGCGGATATTTTTATCAAAATATAAACAGAATCTGAGGTTGACTACAGTAAGTTCCAATTGATGTTGAAACATTTTTCCAGAATGCTATCTTTGAAGTACTTTTCTTGTTGAAGTGATATTTCCAAATAAGCAGGAAATCCAACTCCCACTATTTTTCCATCAGTATGCAGGCCAGTTGCTAAGCAAATTTATGATCAGATAAGCAGCAAAGGTTTGGAAGGAGTTTAAAGAGGGTACACAGCAGACTATCCTGTTTTATGCATAATTCTATGATAGGCAGCAATGAATGTTCTGTTTTAAGTCACATCTGTGGCATGATACTTTCCTGTCCATGGCATACATGCTGGTAGCAGAAAAGAAGATGAGCCTACTGTCATCAGATACTTATCAGTTGTGATAGTACTCAGAACAGGCAGAGAGAACTGTTCTCCTCTAGAGTGAGAAAGAATGTTCATCAAAGAACAAATGAAGAGATTTTGTGGCTGGTAGACACAGGATGTGAACTATGACCAAAAAAAAGCAGGAAGTCCACACTTTTAAACGCATTCTGCTTTGATCCCATTCTCAGCAATGGCAGCACCTCTGCAACTTGTCAAATGGGGGGAAGAAAACCCACTCAAACAACCAAAACTGGAGGGGAGATACCAGAATATGGCTCATCTAGTCTGGAGACAACCTTACACCAAGCGTGCGTACAAACATACAAGCAGATCACCTATTATCCCAAGAAGGCAGACTATCTTCTTCAGTGATCCTTTGCCAAAAGAACGAGTGAAAAATTAGAGTTCTGTAAGTGAGAGAGTGTTTTGTATTTTAAGCTCTTTCATTAGATTTTGAAATAAAATGCTGTTCTTCCTTCAATAGTAAGTGTTATACAAAAAATCCTGAGTACTCCTTGTACCTTAAGAGTACTTAAGATGAAAATCGCACTTCATGTTCTGATGTTCATTTAGAAAGCTAGCTCTGTAAAATGCTCTTACAATGTGTGCACACAATCAGAGTTGACCTGATCTCTCTCCTAAAAACTTCTGAAGTGCACAAAAGTTTATAGCTGCTCTTTACCACCCAGATACTCCTAAATCTGCCCAACGACAGTATCTTGTAGAAATAGCTCTCTGATGCAAAGAAGATCATACCTATCTCATATCCATTTTACAGAACAGAAACTGAAACACCTTGCAACTGTGAGCAAGTTGCCTTCATTTTCTTTGATTTTGTTAATTTCATTCCAGTGGATCCTGTGCAGCTGTCCTACTTGCGTTCCCAAATAAAACAAGCGTATGTTGAAGGCATTCTTTACTCAACAGCTGTTTAACATGCTATATGCCAAAAACTGTATGTCTATGATAAAACACCAATTTGTAAACATACACATATCTCAGACTTGGATAAGTAAACTGCATTATGAACAAGAGCAAGTGTGAGCATGGTAATGAAGGGTCATCCTTTCGCAAGCAACCATTCCCGTTAACGATGAAGGAAAACAGTGTTCTCTAGAAAGGCTTGACATGTGAGCTACATAACTATAGAGCCCTTTTCAATTTTAAGCAGTTGGCAGATAATTTGCAATCAAATGAAAAATAACAACAAAGTGAACATGAAAAGATGGCCTTAAAGGAGTTACTTTCAACACAGATTTTTCAAGTCAAAGGTTAGGCCACAGATGTTTCATAGCTCGGGGGTGGGGGGGGTG
>JBAFWW010052988.1:0-11849 GCA_036873685.1 Agapornis canus
AAACCAAAACCAAAAACAAAAACAAAAACAAACAAAAAAACCAAACAAACAAAACTGAAAATAAAGTCTAGAGCATTATTTGTTATGGAGCAAGCAGCTGTAAATGCAAAACTTCAGCATATTCAAACCAAGAAATGCAAAAGCAATGTTTCATTTCTGTTCCTGTTCTTATTTGGACCTGATAACTAGGAATCAGGCCACTCAAGCAGCTAAGTAACTAGCCTTCTGTATGCTTTTATATATATTAGTATGGATTGCAATTTCACATTTCATACAACCTGGAGACACAATTTTGTGCTGTGTCAATTTTATCACTTCTGTATGTATGTAAATAGTTATATGAAGGTTTTAGGAATAGAATTTATTCCATTTTTAGATACATTACAACTAACTCTGTTAAACTTGTGTGCCTAAATTGAAAATCCACCAAGATTAAAAAAAAAAAAATCCAAGACTTTACAAATATGCATAAATGAATTATTTCTCATGAAACTTAGTTAAAACTCCATGTAAGTTTGCGACATAACTTGTGCTTACTACTTTTTTTATAAAATGTAGTGAGAAACTGCAGTATTGTATAAAGCAGACACACAGAATTTCTGAGGCAAAAGTAATATGCAATTTTATACACTTGACCCTTCTCTCTCCCAAATAATTTGATAAGTCCTTATTGAAAGAGGCAGCTATGTTCCTCTGCCACAGCCAAAACCAAACTGACCTTTTAACAAAAAAGTAAAGCAGTATTTACAGAAAAGTCAAGGTAAAGCATAACAGCATTACAGCTTTCTCAGGAATTATTGCAAGTAAATATCAACCATACAGTCATGTCTCCATTGCTTTCACTGAAGAGTTTACTTACCATCACATGGCCAAAACTGACATCAGGTAGCTTAAATGAAGATAACAAAAGAATTATTCAGAAGGAAACATTACTTTGTATGTATCTAATGTCCAATAGCACTTTTTAAACCTAGCATTTAAATGCATTTGTCCATAAAACACTTTGTGCTGAATATTCTGTATATTCAGGGTAATATCTATACACTTTAAAACTGCATGAAACTTCAGTAGAATGCACATTTAGTTTCCACCTATTTTAAATCTTTATTCTACCCATTAGATTAATTACTTAGCAAGCAGTAGCTAAGTATGTGTTGATTCTTGCGTTAATTTAAATCTCATCAGTGTTGCATGCTTTCACTCATCTTCATTCACATGTCTAGAGATACATCCTACTCACAGACTCATGACTTTCATTCAGTCTTTCTGTAATTTTAATTTCATCATTAGGAAGTTCATTTTGATGGCCTCATACTTTTCTTTTGGCAACAGTCTATTGCCTTTTGTGAGCAATGCATTTTTACAAGATACTATTAGAGGTTTGATGAAAATTTCATTAACCATGTCGATGGTTTTCTAGGTTTTCTCTAATTTCATATTTATATCAGCTTTTCCTTCATTAGTTCCTCATTCAATTCTTTTGTATAGCTTTCATGTGTTACTTCATGACCTATTATTCCCTTAAATCAGCCTTCGCTTTCTTCAATCTCCACCTTCAGATTTTTCCTGATTTCAAATTTTCTTATTTCCTTCATCCCACAAAATGGCATCCAACATGTCCAGTTAGTGTTCTCAAACGCAACAGTTTCCACTGCTCCTGAGTAGACAATCCACTTCCCCTTCCCTACGCTTTCACTGAGATTTTTTTCTCCATTATCCTGTCATCTGTTATCTTCATAGTCAATTATAAAGTACACCAGGCAATTTTTTCTTCGCATGATTGTTTTCATTGATTCTAAATAAACAGCTTTTTGGGGATGTCTGAGTGTTATTCCTCAAAGTGTCTTTTTGATCCAAAATGCAGCTATGTATAAAACCTTTATAAGCAGCCTCTGTTTCTGTACTTGGGAATAAGCTCCTTTGTGCATAGGGCTAAAAATAAGTCCTGGTTCCAAGTGGAGACATTGAAATGCCATTTGAGAAGTTCATAAGTATTTCTAGACATGTTAAGCTGAGAAATAGCAGATCCATTTAAATATACATTTATGTGCATATGTTTGTATAACAAGCTATGCAATCTGTTTCAGCAGAAGTCCTTTATGACATACAGACAAAAGACCTGTGGGCAGGGTTGCTGCCTCATGGTCAGCAGGTTGCTTCAGTTAGGAACAGACCACTCAGCTAGCACATAACTGATTCTGCTGTTGCTGTGAGCAACTATTTTCTACCAGCTTTTAGAGCAGATCACACCATAAACTGATGAGAGCTTGAAGCAGCAGAGTATCACAGGATTACAGGCTGCCATTGAATGGTTGTCTGCTCTCAGGCAGGCACATGCTAGAAAAGAAATTTAAATGTGGCCATCTTACCGACTTTTTCTTCTTAGTACAGTTTGGTTTCCTGCAACTTGAGTAGTAGTTGAGGGCTGCATACTCCATCAGAGCAGCAAAGACAAATAGAAAGCATACAGTGACAAACAAATCCATAGCGGTGACATAGGACACTCGGGGTAATGACTTTCTTGCAATGGTGCTCAAAGTTGTCATGGTCAATACGGTTGTGATGCCTGCAGAGAGAAACCAGATTTAGTTGTATGCAGCATTTTTCCATGTTGTACAAGAATCTTTGGAAATAAAAAAAAATTCTTCCAGAAATCCAAACGGAATCCAAATAATTCATTAATTTCTTTTGGCAATATGAAAAATTACATCAGTAGAGGCAGTAGTATTTTGTAAACAAGATTTTCCTCAGCTGTTTCTAATCATCTTTACAAAAGTGACATAAATATCCTGAAAAAATATAACCAGTCCTAGAATGAAATCTATAGGATGTCAGTTATTTGGCTGCTAGTACTTCATTTAATTCCTCTTCAATCCTGAGAAATAGAAGTATTTTCATTCCCCCTTTAGGCTAATACTTCATCATGTGTTATGAATGGCAAGCCTTCTTATAGAAGTTTTCTATATTTTTATAGAAAAAATATAGAATTCATCAATGGCTCAGGAAGAAAAATAAAGCTCTCACTCAAATATGTCTCAAGAGAGATCCTGCTCTAAAGCCAAAATAATCATAAGGTAATCTTTCTATTTATAGTTAAAGTGATTTTTTGCAATGATACACAGTGTTTGAAATGACAGGGGATGACTGAAATTACACTTTAGAGAAAAACTGCTTCCCACAAACGGCACTTTGGAGAGGAAAAAGTATCTGTGTATTACTTTTGACTATGTTATGTTTGGGAAGAAATGCCCACATCTGATTTGTAGTGTTTGACATAAACTACAGTGATTCACATGAATAACCCTCCCCGTTAAAATCATTCGAAAGTCCCTGAAAAGGGCAGAAGGCAGATTATTGCCTGGGCCTCAGCCTTCTTCTTCAATGAATAATAAATTGTAAACAAAATCAAACCCCAAACAAACAGAGAAGTAACAACAGAAAAAGTTGCTGCAAAACTCCACATCTATAATCAAGACGAAAGTAATGCTGATAGGAAGTAGGAAATGTGGGCTTTGCACATACCTTCCATATCCAAAAGCTATTGTGAAAATATTCCTGTTTCCTGTCATCTGTGCTACCTTCCAATATAAGCGCATGGCTGCCATGATCCAGCATCTTCTCCAGACCCCTCAACATCAGTTCTGTCACTAGCTGTTGCTTTGAAAAAGCTCCAGAGGCAAAGCCACTCATAGTAGTCCACGTGAGAAAGGTGTTGACTTACTAGCCTAGATTTGGCCCTTGCTAACTATAGGTCAATCAGTGTTCTGTGTGACCCTGACTCAGCCCTTGGGAGCCACTAGCTTCAGAAGAACAGTACCCAGGCTATGACATAATATGAAATTAAGTTCTTTAACACTTTCTAACACAAATACGTCCTTTTCAGAGCCATGTGCACATGCACCTGCTCTCAGGTATTTTACTACCTTCAAAACATTCCTCAAAACCTTTAGTTTTTTTCTGGCATGATATATACTGTCTTTTTACCTGGTCTCATGGGAAAGCTTTTATTTCCTGCTCATCCCATGATAGGCTCTCATATTACTTCAGGACACTTTTTTAATTAAAGGGCTAATAGAGATCTACAGTTTTTCTACTGACGTATTGACAATGTAATATTTTTCTTGAAGTATAGCTTTGTATTATTTGGGACAAGAAGTATTGTGCAGGTATCTGTAATGACATACAGCTCCCAGGGGGACTATGGACAGGAAGGCAGAAAAGTTGAAATAAAATTACCATTAGTCTCTGTGCTTAAGTATAGAAGTCCTTGAGTACTGTATCTGTGCCTTAAGCTTGAATGTGAATGCCTGCCTGTATTGTGCTTGAGAATGTGAAAACCTAGAAGCTCTGGGTGAGAAATAAAACAAAACCAGCTCAGTAAGTCATGTTGTAGATGCCTTACTGATACAGAATCTAGGAGATTTTAGTGGCTCTGGACTAATTTTGGTTGATTGAAACAAAGTAGGTTCTATTAAATTTATAGAAATAACAATGGTGTAAGATTTATTTTGGTTTTCAGATATTAAGTGTCCATCCTCAGTCTCTTTGACAGCAAAATATATTTGTTACAAGAATACAAAACCTTGGGGAAAGTTTAGCATTATAACAACCACTGTAGTTTCTGGACTATAAATCATATTTTGAATTATGACAAGGGCATAAGATAAGACTGCTGAACAAAAAGACAGAAACATCCAAGAAGCAAAGACCAAAGAGAAAGAAGGTGTACCAGATGGTACAGTTTTGTATTCCTATACATGTACCGGCTGGAATATAGATATGCATTTATGAATAAAATGCAGTACCCATTATTTCCAAAGAGAATATCTACACTCTATGCCTGTAGCTCATTTTCACTCTGAAGCTAAGAGAATTCAGTTGTTCAGTAGTTTCAAATACCCATTTTGAAAAAGTAGGGGGATACTGGGATGAAAGCTTCAGTTTAACTTAATTCCCTTCATCTTCAAGGAAAACAACCTATTATTATTTTCCAGATCATGACTTTTCTTCAGATACTTGTCAGCTGCTCTTGACTATGAACATTAGGAAAATATACTTTTGATTACTACAGATAAGCAGAAACAGCAGTGAGCCATTTTTTTTTTTCCTCTTTGAATGGAGGGCAGAATAAGCTGCAATTACAAAACACAGTTCTCATCCAATACTCAAATTCTATTTCCAGTTTCCCACTGACTCTTCAGGTGGCCTAGAATGAGTCACATTGCCACTCTGGGCATCAGCTCCTCAAAGAGCATGTTAAAAAGGGACTATGATGCCAAGTGTTTCAAGAGCACTTTGGTAAGTCTGGACAGTGCTGCTGAAAGGATACTTATGGTCCCATTTTTTCCTTCACAGCCAAATACCCTGACTGTTGGGGGGTTTTCCAGCACAGAAATAGTTTATTACTTAGTTTTATTCAGAAAGTGTTGAAACCTGTCCTTCATGCAACTGTAACTGCCAATAGTTTTGAAAATTACTTATTAATTTCAGAGAATGAAGTATTTCCCTGATGCTAGCCCTTTATATTAATGCAGCTACACTCGGAGCAGGTTGGGGTGCACTGAGCCTACAATTAATTTCAACTAATTAGCAGAACAATTTCAGTGGTTTGCCCTTGGCTGTATTACAATTTCATCATGTGCCACTCTCCAAATGTGGATGTGTGCTATTGCTCAGACAGATTTGTAAGTTGCATTATATAAGCAGACCTGCAGTAAACTGGGAACCTCTTGTAACTGCAGCCCAAAAGTCAGTAGTCAGTCTGGCAACAGTAAGCCCAAGAGCCATTGCCAGTTTGGGAGCAACACAACTCCGGTCAGAAAAAGAGGTGATATCCATGTACATATTACTTATTAAAAAGTTATATTTTAGCTCAGCAATTTAATTCTTCATCAGAGTTTTAGAAGGTAGTCATGATAGCCATTCAATATAACCTTAGAACATTTCATCTTAATGTTCATATTTCAAACTCATGACCTCAGTATATGAATACATTTTTTTGTCTGAAGTTCCTGCTGGCTGAGGGGGCAAGGCAGGGAAAGTCATACTGTAGTGACTAGTGATCTAGCCTACTTCTGTGTCTAATTAATTGGAGAACAGAGCTATGTGGTGTGGGGAACCACCCTCAGGGACAGGGTATGAACATTACTTATGAAAAATCAGTTAATGCAAACTATTAGATACCTTTTCTCCCTTTTCCGTTATGCATTAAGAAGGACAACCCAAATGGATGCTGTGTGACTCTGCACAAACATAGGCTCCAGACTCTTATTTAAAAGATGAAGCATGCTCAATCTTTCCTTATCTCCACTGAGACACTGAATTTAAGAAGAAAGGTGTTCATCAGAGCATGCTAAAGGCCTATTACTCAATTTTCTGGCCAGGGAGGCAAGTTTACACAGCCAGGAACAGGCAGTTGTACAGCTGCTCTGTCCTCACCTTTGTATAGTCTTTTGAGCTGTCCTGGACGTAGATGGGGATCACAGAATAACTCTGTCTTAGGGTCTGTCATGTTGCTGGGGCCACAGTGTAAAGGCACTTTGGCACTCACATAAAGGGAGTGAGGACTGAATGCTTCTTTATTGGAAAATAACCTCAGAAAACTGGACCCACATGATGTCACATGACTTAAAATGGTCAGTGCTACGCTTGTTGAATTTACAAAGTTCTAGAGAAAATCCAGCAGCTGATGCTCTTGTGCTGACCTCACACAAAATGGGTTTTAAGAAAGAAATATCTGTAAAGGGTGAACCAGTGCTGGCTGGTTGCAATCACCTTATTACAGGTTCTCTAAGACTTTTATTTCTACAGCTCCAGGTCACTGAGCTGCTCTTGGTTTGGAAGGATCCCTGTGTCACTCACTAAGAATTAAAGCTGATACAACCTTCCATTAGGAAGATACCTAAGGACTGATAGTAGCAATGGCTGGGATATAGCTTCATTGCTTAAATAAAGCTGTGGTTAGTGAGGAAATTAAGCTTAGAGGATATTTTTGGTAATACATTTCTTCTATCATTCAGCTGAAATTTACTAAACTATTGAAACATTAGAAGCACTTCATTTTTCTTTTGCCCTTCAGGGCCTTCAGCAACTTTATGCTAGAAATCACAGCACCCTCAGAATGGGTGGTTGCTCAGATTAGTGCAGGAGAGAGACAGAAACAGGACAAGTAATTTTGTACAACTGCATAAAGGCTGTGAAGGCTGTATTGTCAAAGCTTCCTCTTGAGGTGAAGTAGAGCATCTCTACATGGTGTTTGAAAGGCATCTAACAGAAATGGATTCACATATAAGTAACTACCATTTCTAGCAAATGCTTAGTTACTTGGATGAAAAAGGATGGGGAATACTGATGACTCTTGAACAGCTGTATACGGGAGTGGGAAATAGAGGATTTTGTACAGATGGCCTCTCCTATACTGCAGTTGAATGAAGGCTTGGCACACAGCAGCACTTAAGGACACTGTGCTTGCTGCAGGCTGCCTCCAAAGACATATAGCCTGTTCACAGCACTTGTCCTCCAGTCATTCCTTGCAGCAGTATCACCCTCTCAAATCTGGAGACCCATTTGCTCCTACAAATGCTTCCTGTCTGATTTCAGTCCAAAAAGTCAGGCAGGTCAGTTTTTAATAATATATTCTTTAGAAATGAAATTAGTTAGACAGTCTAGCTAGTTAACTGGAGATGGTAACAAACTCCCGCAGGAACAAGGAAAGAATAGCTGGGAATGCTAACCACTACACTTCAAAACAGGCATATAAACCTTGACATAGTTTCCTCTTTTTCTTAGACCGGTAGATTTCTGACTGAGTTATTACTGGCAGCCCTGGCAACCATAGTCTGGACTAAAATGTTAGTTTTACTTAGGTTCTGCTGTATGCCTATTATATAGCCCTATGCCTTTGATGCTGTCAAAACATACAAATTTTCCTATTGGCATAAGAACAAAAGGTCAATATTTCTAAGTTTATTCTAAAGCATAATTACAAAATACGCACATTTGTCCTGGCATATATGAACGGCTGGAAAACCTATGCCAGCATAAATCTCCACAGTCTATGAAAAATATCTATACACCTAGAGTGGAGCTTAATTTCAAGAGCACAAGTTAAAACAGTTTGCTTGAGTTAATATTATTATATCCCACAGTTTTACGTATATATAAGACATAATGCCCCATGAGGGAGAGTTTCAGAAGAGAATGAAACCAGCAGTGCAATTAATTTATTCTTCAAAAATGTCACTAAAATATCATAGTGAGAACAAGGAGAGAGACATCAATTCTAGAATATTATGCTAGTGTCATTCCAAAGGGTCGGAATAATTTACTCTTAATTACCCTATTAAAGGCAGAAAACCAGAGGCTTCAGTGGTAAGTAACTGTGGGTCTGCAAGATGTGATAACAATAATCCAAAGCATATAGCCAGTGGTGTCTTTGCTGATATTTTCAAATGATAGTGAAGGAACTACACAAGAAGAGCAGGAAAGAGAATTATTAACAACTTACCTAATGCTGTTCTTGCTGGTGTGGCATCTTTTTTAATCCAAAAGGATACCCAGGAAAGAACAACTGTTAATATACAGGGAATGTATGTTTGAATAGTGAAGTATCCCATTCTTCTACTTAAGTCGAAGTATATAGTCATGACTACATAATCACCTGCAATAATAGCACAGAAAATAAATATACATTTTGGTGAGATACAGAAAGTTGTTCACTGACATGTTATTTTTTAAAAATTCATAAAAACACTGCATACAAAATATTTCTTAATGTTCTGAGAAATTTTTGCAGTAATGCTCAAATGAAATAGAATTTAAATAAACTTCTCCATTCTAGTTTCCTTTAGTTTTAGGTGCCTGTGGAAATGTTGATCTATTCGGAAAAACAGAGTCTCTCAGTGATCATTCTTGATGAGTAAATTTTTGAAAGGCATCTTGAATTTCAAGACTTGATATTTTTGGATGGCTCAATGGCCACATCATTTACTGGATTCTGTATCCAAACTGCACAAAATCTGTCCTTCTGTAGGCTATGTCTTCCCTGCTGCAATTTCAGGTTTGAGTGATTTCTGTCATTGTTTGAATAAGGCAGGAGTGGTCTTTATGGCAAGTGTAGCACACACATGGGTATGGCTTTACATAAGTCATCTGTAGACACAAGTGCCTTAATGCTGGTGAAACTGCATGCTTGAAAGAACTCATAATTACAAATCAAGAGTCTCTTTTTGTCAGCATTCTTCCCTTTCAAAGCAGTTGTCAGTTTTTGTATCTAAAACCTTCAGAAGGTGAGTCTGGATATAAAGTTCATGATTCTACTGTACAAAGAAAATTTAAAATTACTAATAATAGTAAAAATCATAAAATCAAGAACTCGGTGAGAAGGCTAGTTTATCTCACATTGTATGATTTTTTCCACAGTATCTCTTTTACTAAACCTTGTGACTCCACAAGGGATAATAATCTGTCCCTCTCTCTCTACTCAGTAGAGGCTACTGACCTTATCACCTCCCTTTTTACTAACAGCTCCCTCAGCTTCATAGATGTTAACTATCCTCTTCTCTCAGACAGTCACAGTGATTAACAGTAATGAAACTGAACTGAGACCAATTTCTGTACTTCACTTGAAGTACGCTACTTTCATTTCAGATATGAAAAAGAATTTATATGCCTGAGAAATTATGGGGTTTTGTTTGATTATGTCAGACTTGACCTAATAAATTATATTGTTTCTTGTTACAAGCTTTGACTTTATAGAATATGATATTTGAAGAAGTCATGTGCAGTATTTCAGTAAGTCTGTCCTACCACAGCAAACCATCATGAGACTGAAGAAATTATCAGCATAGAAAGATGAATCTCCCAGGGAATGTACATACAACTCACCCAAGTAGAGGTATACTGGGTTCATTAGTTGAGACTAATTAAAGCTTAATCTTCTAATAACAGAGCGCATATGAACCAATGAATTTAATACAGCAGACATTTTGACTACAGCTAAATATTACATAGAAAAGATATTAATTCAGTAAGAATAACTTCCATCCAAAGAATCCCTGAAGGCCACTGTAAAATGAGTGAACCACCATAAGCTACGAACTAAAATGTATATAAAAATATGAGAGTGGGATGTGGAGAGAGAAACTTAGAACAATGAATCAAAAGGCAAAGTTCCTATGCGTTAAGTATATTGGTTTGAGATAGATCTCTTTGAAAGAGGTTGATAAGCCTATAGGTGCTTCCATCATGACTCTGTTAGATGAATGTGTACATTTTCACAAGTGCTGTGCCAATGAAAAATATGTGACCCCAAGATGTTGAACTGGCATTTCAGAAATCTTGTATATTTGGCATTATGGACCAGAACAATTGCTTCTTCTGGCTTATTGTCAGACTGCATCAGCTCCCTAATCTGTTTTGCTGCACTAGAGAAAGCCTTACACCACAATAAATGAGATAATTTCACAGAAAAAAGTGTAAGAACTCAGAGGGTGTGTGAACCAGCGCTTCTACTGACAGTAACCATCCCAACAACCATGGGAAAAAAGTTATGATAATGTTTTAGACATTGCTGGTCAAAGCAAAAAGGGAAAATAAAGATTCAATGGAAACTGTGCCAAGCATTTCCATTTTCCTTACTCAGTTATTGTATCTAGAAATGCATGTCTACAAATAAGTTACTTGAGAATAGTATAAAGTAAAGCAATCAGCAAACTTCTCACTGTGTACAATGATACATGATACATGTAATTCAAGTTCAGACAGGTCACTGCTCTTCTAAATAACATGACAATGATAGCCAGCACAGAAAATGGGAGTGGGGCTAGACACTGGACAGCTAGATCAAAGAATCATAGAATTATAGAATAGTTAGGGTTGGAAAGGACCTAAAGATCATCTAGTTCCAATCCCGCTGCCATAAGCAGGGACACCTCACACTAAACCTTGCCACACAAGGCTTCATCCTTGTGGCCTTCAACACTGCCAGGGATGAAGCATTCACAACTTCCCTGGGCAACCTGTTCCAGTGCCTCATCACCCTAACAGGAAAGAATTTCTTATATCCAATCTAAACCTCTCCTGTTTAAGTTTAAACCCGTTACCCCTCGTCCTGTCACTACAGTCTTCCTTGTACCTTACAGAACTCCCACTAGGATCTAGCAAAAAAAAATTCTGTCTTAGCACTAATAAGTCTCAGTATTATGGTATAGGAACAAAGAATATACTTTTTTGATTGCAAATCTTGTGGGGGAAGCATGAAGAAGCAGTAAATGCAAACATGCTGTGGTACTGTAAACCCTTTTGTGAGCTTAGGAAAAAATATAACCCTCAGAAATCATTTCTATGATCCCTCATAAACTGTGGCTTAAGATGAGTAGAAAATGGTTTGAAGAGAGCCAATCTCCTGTTAGGTGGTTCCTGATATTTGGTTGTTACATTCTCCACTGAACCTGGATAAAAAAAAAAAACCTGTCTGTGAAGAGGTGATCCACTACTTCAAATCAATGAATTTGCCAAGTTATGCTTTGAAACCTGTCTCTTTTAATGTATATCTTCACTTCAGTGTCTTAATGCAAAGTTCTAAATTGTATTTGCTTTCAGCAATCAACTTTTTCCTCTGAATCTTCCTTCCATTTACCTTGACAGTGACATTACATTACATTTAATTTACCAAACAGTTCTCTCTCTCCCTCTCTCTCTCACTCCCCCTTTTCCCACCTTGTTACTGCTGCTATTGCATTGCTTGGGTTTTGTTTGTGTTATAATGAAATTGCTGATAAATTTCCATTTGACCATTTGTCCTGGGTTCAGCAGTTGCAGTCAGTTTTTCTTCTCTGTAGTAGCTGGTG
>JBAFWW010052989.1:7566-33788 GCA_036873685.1 Agapornis canus
TTAAGCTGGTGGGGAGAACTCGGTATTAAAGATAAAAAATGAAAAAAAACAGCCTTTTTTTCCAATAAAAAAAAAAAAAAAAATAAATGCTAATGTGGTTTGGGGGTTTGCATTAGGATTTGAGAGAGAGGGATGCCAGAATTTTGATCTATCAAACTGAGCTGACTCTATTTATGCTATTTGTTACTCCTGAGTTGCAGGGGAATGTTTCTTTCCCTGTGTACTTCTTTGAAATCCCAGAACATTAGCAGGCTTGGAGAAATATCTAACACAACAAACAAGCAATTGCATTCTATGAGCTTTTTATTGGGTTGATATTGTTGCTCTAGGTGAGATTTGCCTCAGGGGGGCATATTAGTGACTAACATATTGAGCTGCTAATTCATGGTTAACTTTCAATATGGTTTATTTTATAGTAACCAATTAATTACATTATGCCATCATTCCTTCATGATGTCATGTTTGCATGTCATAAAGTCATGTAAAACTAACAAGCAAAACTTTGATTGGGAATCACAATATTTAACTTGAAGAGCAGTTTTAAAAGCGATCTACAAAGAGTTACAATAAACTCTGTTAAGGAAATATTAACTTCTCTAGTACAAAAAGGTACTTTTCCCCTCCACATCAACAGACAGTTAACTGGCACATTAACAAGACCCATCAAGACCTAATAAGGCAGTTTCATTAACATGATTATCACCTTATTAATAATTCACAGTTTGGTAGAACCACAGTACTTAAGGGATTATAACGCATCATTTTAAACAGGAAAAGAATATTATAGTAATACTCATTAAGGTGATCTCTGCTGAAGTAAAATTCATAGCACATATATTTGTATTTTCTTCATATAGTTAAATAGCTTACAACCTCTAATGTAGAAACAGTGCTTAATATAACATCTCGCTATTATGCAAGAATCTGTGATTAGGCTTTCAGGGCATTTGGAATTAGATTCAGAGAAAGTCTTAAGTACTTCACTTGAGCAAAATACAGATGTTTGGAACTAAGGAGATGATTCACTCCAAACCCACAAAAAATAAAACTAACTTTCTTTATTTCACATTGCAGTGTGATCTGATAAAATGAACCATCCATTTTAGATGAGGGATTGAAACTCAGGACCTCTGCCCTGAAGGATCACTTCAGCACTTGAGCACATAATCAGATTCTTGCTGGTTTGTCACTGCTGAATCTTACACTCTATTCTACACAGGGCACAGCATCAACCAAGAGAGTAGAGAATGCAGATATTCAGCTACGCCAGGAGAATATGGTAATAAATATAAAGTGTGGGCCTTTTAACAAAGCTCCTTTTAACTTGTGGAGGGGAAACCACATCTGATTTTGTTTAAATAAATCTCATTACACTGCAAATAAGTTTTTTACACTCCTGCTATACGTGGAGGTGGTAAGCTGTGTTATTACAGACTGGAGTTTATGGTCTTATTCATAATGATCTAGTGATGTTTTTATGCAAAACCTGTGGAAGTTTATGGTTAAAATCTCACTGACTCCACCAGGCTTTGGATCAGGCCCATACACTGCCATGTGGGAGATGGGTGTGAGAAATGATGAAGAGATTATCTCATTTGGAGATCATTTAGAAATCTGACAATGAGATGTATCTCATTAAGAGCTGGAAAACTTCTGCTATGCTTTGCTACAGAATGTAAGAAGAATTAACTCTTGATGGATTCTTTCAGGCTGGTAACTGTGATCAATGATGAGACACTGTTGTCAGCAATTGTACATAAAAAACTTTCAACCTGTATTAAAATGTCACTTTGAATGGGTTGTCAGTCTGGAAACCATGATTATATTTTGGACTCTGCTGGCTTCAAGGTCCACTAAGGAACCAATTATTACCTTCTTATGCCCTGGTTCTGTTTCTAGATGAAGTTCATTGGAGGACTGTGGTGATAAGAAATACACCATCTGATGACTATTTAGGACTATGTCTGTCCTGACCTTCCATGTGAACTATGTATCTCTTCTCAGTTTAAGGGCAAATTCTCCATGGAAAAAAGAGACAACTCCAAAACTGTACATTTTTAACCATTAGCAGAGTAAGTTGAATTGGCCTGACAACAGAAAGGACCCCCAGGAAGGTAACCGGTCATGCCAGACAACAGATAGGCCAAAACTAGCTTCCAGGAAGCAGAGGTTAATGTCACTGCTGGTTTGCAAGCCTCCAGTCTTTCAAACTGCTGATCCTTGCATCACGTGTCAGTTGGCAAAATATGGTCCTATGTTGCATGCCCTGGGCTATATAATTCCTCATCTCACTGATATAGAAATAAGCAGAAATAAAATAAAGATCTTAACTTGTCAAACATCACCTGTTTAGAATTAAAATTGCATAAAATAGTTGTGCAAGAACACAGGACATCACCTTTGATGGCCCAAACCCATGTGCTCAAGAGTGGCAAAATTCCCATTGGTGTTACATCTGACTACCAGAACTATGAAAAGCCATGATGCAGTTGTGACAGAGAAGGAAAGTGAAGATCACTTTTCAGCATGAAAAAGTATTGCAATGAGATGGCCCCTTCAAAAAAAAAAAAAAAATGCTATGTCCAAACGTGATATATTTACACCTTATGTGAAGAAACAGCTTATTTGTCCAATAAGTTTACATTTATGTGAGGCACACTGTTTTATTTACAGTTTTCTCCTTTGAGATATGATGTGGTCACTGCTGCCATGTAAAACTTAACACGTCTCAGTACACATGGATAAAGCTAAGAAGATAAAGCTAGTAGGACAGAAAAATAACACACCTGGAACTTCAGTGCTGAACTGCAATGAAGCAGAAAAAAAAGGCTTTTAGCCATCTGAAAGAAGTTAAAGTTTTTTTCCTTCTTGTTTGTGTTAATTAGAAATATTAACCCTATGTTAATATCATCAGCTCTTGATGCTTAACTAATATGACTAAATCAGTACTCCAAATACTTGAGTTTCTGATATAGCCAGTGGAAGAAAGACAGGACTCCAATTTATACTTCATGTGGGAAGACATGCTGGAAGAATTTCCACATCTATTATGAAGTGAGTCTATCATCCTTTTAACCTGGACATCTGAGTTTCTTGAGCTTGGTCTTCAGCAGTTACATTTAATGAATGTATTAATAAATTATTAATCAGTAAATTAATTTGCATTGTTAGATCATGTAGCAGAGAACATGGAGAGAACACTGTTTTGCTCCATACTGATTAAAATTTTTATAGACTTGAAAGGTAAACAAGATGTTGCTGTTATTGTTACTATTTCATTGGATATAGCTGGAATATGGCGGTTTGTTAAAGTACAGGAAAACTAAAATAAGAACTGAAAAAAACATTGAATTCCAGATAGTCCTGAAAACCCAATTTGGCACACTGAGATAAAGGCCACTTAAGCCAGATTCTGTTTGCAAGCCATCACTTAAAGTATGTAGTGATAATGGTGATTAGGTAATCTAGGTAAATCGTTATTTCAACTTGACTGTCACAAGTTGAATAAAGTATTTGGATGTGGTATGTGTCTGGATGCATTTAGTTACATATTTTTATAGCAAATGTAATTTTTTTGTTTGAGTCAATAGTTCTCACTTTTTACTTTTGTAATATATGAATTGGAAGTTACAAGTGCAGATATGACATTAATTACTGGATACTGCTGGATCCTGCCTTGGCCATCAGTGATGGAATACAATGTAGTCTACCAAACTTGGACATGGGTCACATTTATTAATCCCTCTTTGAATGGCACTCATGGAATGGTGGGAATTCCTAAGTAGGATACTAAAAGAGCCCAAATAATAAAGCAATACATTACATCTTTCAAACATTTTAATCAAATGCTACGTCTTTTATATAAAAAGTATGTATTATATGAATAAATTATCTATATATTATATATAATACACATATGTAATATATAAATTATTAATATATATATTATTTAAATAATGTAACTGCTGTTCTCTCATGGAATATACATATTATTTTACTAGAAGCATCACTGTTGATTCATAAATTCACAGTTACTTAAATATTAGGCTGAAACTGCTCTATTTTGGCACACAGCTGCTGGCTATTGAGTATTTTAAAGAACTGTATTATTCTAGCAGTAATTTCCTTGAGGGAGCACCTGAAGCAAAATAGATCAACTACCCTAAGCTATCTTTGGAGCCTGAACAAGCAGAAGTAGGGCAGGGTTGTCTTGAATATCTCTGTCCACTCTTACTTTGTCTTTAGGAACCAAGTACACATCAACAGCACTGGAGACACTGGCATAAGCTCACAACATAAGCTGCAAGGAATCAGCATGGAAACCTGATTTATATGCATATTAAGTATTGTACAACTGCACATTTTTGTCTCCCACTTTGTTTCCAGGTAGAAGATGTACAGTCCTCCAGGGAGGCAAAAATCAGAGGGTTGTGCAAAATAAGCACTCTTAATGCTTCTCTAGCACATTTTAATATAGAATCAAAATCCTCATGTACACATACTCCCAGCTACATTATTAGAAGCGAACATCCTCCAAGTCTCCTCTGTGGGATGACAAGAAAATCTGTAGATGTTTAGAAGGAACACTTATAACACAAAACTGATCCACTTCCTGCTTCACAGATCTGGTATAGTACGTATTCCACTTGTAAATTTGAACAATCCTGTGTACTAGTTTCTAAAAGGACAGGTAAGCAGTAGGTTTCAGGGTATTTTAAGGTTTTGCCATAGCTGGTGCTGGGCAAGCCCTTCCTCACCCTACTAACAGTTTGCATTTTGGTTAGACAAAGTTTTTGCTCCCTTTCTTGCAACCTTTCAGGCAGTTCAGGCTAGCTTAGCTTAGGCACCTGTTCATCCAGGAAAGCAAGGCTCCACCAAGTGTAACAGTTACTCTATATATAACAGTATAACAGATACTCTCCTTTCTGTGAGTCATTCTTACATCATGTGCAGCCAGACGTCAGACATCTTGGTGTTTTTTTCTGGACTAGCTCCACTATGTCAATGTCTTCCCTGTACTAGGAAGCCCACAGCTGCACTCTCTACTCTCTGGATATTTTTTACTATTCTTTCCTCCAAACTCGGAGCTTGTGTTTTCCAAGCCAAAACACATTATATGTGCTTCACCTGCAGAGACATATGAAATAGGTTTTAAGAGAGCAAGTGCTCCCTAAAAACCATCAGTCGGTCAGTTTACCTGCTAGAAGTAGACAACAATTTTAAAGACAAGGACAATCAGAACTGAAAATAAGTAATTAGACTGTGATTGCAGCAGTGATGATTATTAAAGAGAACAGTAGTGGATGACAAGGAAATGTGTGAATCAAGTCTGACTTGGTGACTATCACTTATAAGAATATCAAACATATCTCCTCCAATGTGTTTTCACCTCTATGAATCAAGTTGGAAATAGAAAATCACATGGGTATACAGGTGTTTATGAAAATGATCCTGCACAAACATACAGGTGGTAGAAAGTCTTGCTAAATACAGTTTGGACAGGTTTATGACACAAATTTAATAGATTTAAACCCAATCTGTATTCTACTTAAATTACTTTAAATATCAAGCTCAGAATCAAAATACTTTCATTATCATCAGCTATCAGCTTCCTGAAAACTGATGCTAATTTGCATGGACAAGGATTTCAACGTTTTGGTTATCCTACATCCTAAAGTGGCAGCTTCAAAATGATGAAGAATCGTAAGGATAATGGAAAAGGCCAGTTAAGGGTAAAACCTTTTAGTGCTGAAGGGGTTTACGTTAGAGGCACGTGTTTAAAGCATCTGAATCAAAATCTAAGATAGATTAAGCTGGTTGAGGAATAAACAATCAGGTTTGCTGCTATGATCTTTTCTTTTGTCCAATTATCAGACTTATGGGCCAAACACTGACTTATGAAGGATACAATGGTTTTATTTTTCTTTGAAGTCTATCATTATATTCTGCACATTAGCATTTCAGTAGGGAAAAATGTCTTTCTCCTCCCGAAAGCTATGAATTGTTTCCAGATAGAGGAACATAGAAGCCTCCTCTTTCTGCCTGAGAAGAGCTGATACTGACAGTAGAGTGGGGTAGCAGGATAGAAGAGCTTGTTCTTGGACAAATTTCCATAGCCCCTGGGAATGTACTGTAAAGAATTTCAGTAAACAATTATGCTTGCACAAACAGATTCAAGCTGCTACAAATCACTTCACTTCTTGTTCCTGAACAAGAACTATTTAACTTCCCCACTACATGCTTTTGGCAGGCTGTGGAAGAGAGAGGCAGAGACAGCTGTACTGCAGATTCACTGTTTCTAAAGGTTTTAACAGTTTCCAGTGTTCTGGTGCCAGAATCATTGCATACATTAGACCACACCTCAGTATGATTTGTTCCAGACATTTTGTACTAAATACGATATCTGTGTTGGTGAAATGATGAGGAGTTGGAATTCAGAATGGAAATGGATCTTGAGATATTCATGACACATTCTCAAACACATTGAGGTAGAGCAGTAAACTGCTGGGGACAAAAGAGGAGGAGAGGGAGAAGAGAAGAAGAGGGAGAGAGAGAGGGAGAGGGAAAGAAGGGGAGAAGAGTCTGAGTATATTTTCTCCATACTAGAATCATCCACAAGAAATTATACTTCTTTCAAGGATTGATGAACGTTTAAATCACCGATAACCCTTGAACTAAATCAGTATTGCCAATACGATTTAAGAATGGGGGGAATATTAAACCTGAATGTCAAAATATCTTGGTAGCATCTAAGTATGAAATTGTAATCTGTTTTGTCCCTAATCTAGCCTCCTGTTCTTACTATATAGCACCCTTCTTTTTCTCATCAGTGTGCTCAGTAAGAATTTTACTTCATCACTTATGCCAATACAGTGGCTTTAAATATCTAAATCCTTTTCAGCTGTAGCATAAAGAAATAAAGTTAATTTCCCCAGAACTGGGGGAGAGAAAAATAAAAAGAAATATGAATAGGACCGATCGCACTTCAACACCTAAAAGAGGATGAAAAAGACCTGGGGATGTTCTCATAATGCTGTTGAGACCACTACCACTCCTTTACTTATACAATGTTAGCTAACAGAGAGAATCTTCAGGGCTGGCATTGTCTTCTCCCATTTTGTTCCAAATACATCCCAATCTTTTTTTCATTTGCCATAAATTTAGGTGGAAAATACCTTTGTGTCTCAGCATTTACTATTTGATTTCAGGTGTCACAGGAATTCACTGTCAGGCAAAGGGAGTAATAGTGAATAATAATATTAACAGGGAGAAAAGGAAGGTTTGTTCATAGAGAGAATATGTTTACAATCCTGTATACTATATATTACTGGAAAAAACAGACAAGTCTATGGATACAAACACCTTTGCTGAAGTCTGAAAGAGAAGCACAATTAAAGATCAATAGTTCAATTTTAAACCATTGATTAAAATCACTCTTTTAGTTTTATCCCTTAAGGTGCAGTATCTTAAGTGAATGCCCAAGAAAAACAGTTCAGCTGCTTCTTTCAGACACTTCAAAAATCAGGAGAAAAGTGGCATGACAGTAAGAGTTTAGTTTTGGGAGAAAAATGATATTGCCTCACAATTTGATTCTAGAAGGAAAGTGGGAATGAATCCACTTAACTTACTCCCTCACACATCTTTTGCAAATCTACTACCTCTTTAATCTCCATTTATGCCTCTGCAGCATGCTCATGTAAAGCTTTAAATTGTGTAAGAAGGTATTATGATTAAGTACTACACAGATTTGATCCTTCAATCCATAGGAACATACGTAATTTCTTATTTACACGAGTATAGATGACTCTGCAGGTGCAGCTTACTTGAGTAATGATTATTGCTTTGAGCACAATGTCTGTACGCTACTGTTAGATTCCTAATCATGGAACGCTGTAGCTCAACTAGAAATTATTATTATAACTTAAATTGCACATATGCTAGGTATAGTTTACAGCAGTTTTCTTAAAAATTGGTATCATAGACCTTTTATAAAGAAGAAACACAAAGAATATTTTCTGTTATACCTTAGAAGTGTGAATGTAGGTCAAGTTCTATGCCAAAAAGTACGTTGGAAACTGCTTTAATCATGTGCTGGAATATGAAAATAAGAGATGCCTGGTTTCACCAAAATACATAGTCCACATTATAACTTGTTCACATTGCGTCTTGGTTTGTCTGGTTTTACAAGACTAACTCAGAAGTGCTTTGGATTATACTTAAGAGATGATCGATTCAACTTACTTGAACTCTAACAGGCTGATGTCTTGGTTCTCCAAGCAAACATGTACACCCAGTACTCTCCTCACCTCATTCTTTCCTCCAGGTCCATTTGTTTACCAGCTGAGCAGGTCCATCCACTCCACACCATTAAAACCTGTCTCCCTATCTGTCAGCACAGCAACAGGAAACGGGCCTCAAGCATATTTGCCTTTTTGCCAGTCCAACTCCATGACAAACGGCACTGGCAATTAAGAGACAAGTGGATGCTTCTTTTGGCTTGTCTTTATTGTTGCTCTTTTTTAAATGGACCTAGATTTGTCATCAAAGACATTCTACCAGTTTAGCATCAGGCACCCCACCAAGCCACTTGATTATGAAGCACAGTCCCTATGGCAAGGGGGCAGAACCAGCCTCTGAGGTGTGCATGAGGTCTCCCAGGGATGAGTGCCTGTTTTCCTAATTGCATGCACAAACCCAGCCTCCTAAATACACTGAACCAGCGCTGACAATGTCAGTATCTTTTGCTCAAGCAGACAAGCCTTGCAATCACCCATGCTCAAGAGTACATTTAATCTTCATGGTCATTCCACTGGAGTCATGGACCTCATCTCACTCAGAGCTGCTGTTCAAACTGGCTTTCAGAAATTTTTATAATTTAACAGATAGGGTGATTTTTTTGTCCATTTTAAAACATCAGGTCCTGAATTTCATCAATATAGAAAGTCACCATTCTTTGAATCAGGTACAACATCTTTAATCTATAAAAACTGTTTTGTCTCAACTACATGGCAGTTAGTATTCCATGTGAGGAAAAAAAAACCAAACCAATCCCTCCAAAGCAAAGTATTGTTTAGAACATACCCTTATATAAACTATTCTTTCCTTCTGACAAGATATTCATTACATGTTCAAAAACATTTCCCTGCACTGCAAAACCATTCTAAGCCAAACAGAACTGAGGCATTGCTGGAAGCTGATAATAAATGTCTATGGTCTAAAGTATCTAAATGAGCCACATATAGCTTTCATTAAGTTATTTATTTACTAGAACCAACTAATCTTAATGCATGAAGGAAAATAAACTTTGGTTAAATATCAGAATGAAGTAGGGAATACATCAAGCTGTTTTTTTCTGAGACGACAATCTAACAAAACCCAGTGTTACAAGTTGACCCTGGGAAGGAGACAAGCACCCACGCAGCTGCTCACTGATTCCCAAGGAGAAACTGGGACTGACAGGGAGAAATAAAGGAAGGTAGGAAGACACAAAGCTCAAGATAACAATAATTTAGCAGCTGAAGTAAAAGCTGTGTGCTCAGCATGCTAACAGTTAGTTGGGAAGACAAACACCATAACCACGAATACCCCTACTTGTGTCTCTTCCCAGTCTCTTTCCCACCCTCAGTCTACCCACTGGGGATAGGGAACCAGAGCAGGAAAAAGGAAAAGCCTTGATGCCATGCAAGCACTGCTCAATGATTACCAGTCCTCCAGTACATTACCAACATTGCTTTAGGCACAAATCCAAACCACAGAATCATTCAGGCTGCTGTGAAGAAAATTAGGTCCATCCCAGACAGACTCAGTGCATACAGACATACTGCAGAAGAACATATTTACTTCTTAAATCTGCATCAAAACACTGATTGTGCTAGCTACCTTAAATAGTGGGCACTCTAAAGTCAATCAAGCAGTTGTTGTAACATTCAACACTCATTCACCACACATTCAAACTGCATGGTTGAATGAGATTCAGACCATCTTTTAAATCAAACGTCATCTAGCAACAGTAAATCTATGATGATTGTCCATTTTGATGCTATGTGTAAGGAATAAACAAATGTTGTAATTTAAAAGGAAGAAAAAGATCCTAGATCATCATCATCATAAAGTCAGACATCAAAATATGGTACTGATGTCATGATGCTGCAATAAAAGGGCAATATTACAACAGTAGAAATGAACTTGTGCCTTCCTAGAGTTAGAACCCACTGGGCTACTAACAAAAAAAAGAAATACAGGGTGCCAAAGTGTAGTCTAGGATATGCTTTTTCATTTATTTCCTCTGAAAACATTTTGTGAGGGGATTAATAGAACCTATTTGATTTTTGACAAACTGCTTATCTGAAGAATCGATTTATACAAGAAGGGGATGAGGATGAGAAAACTGATGAAAAAATGAATGATTCAGGTAAGAACAACTTCCTAGATCGATGGCAGATGAATTTTAAATGAAATTAGTTTTAAAGTTTATCTGATAATCTGGTATTGAAAGCCAGTGTTCTGGAAAGGAATATTTTTATTTCTTCATTATTTTAATCAACAGGTGATTAATTTTATACACTTCGGGGTTGTGATGATCAGGTTTAATTTAGTAGAAGTTTGACAAAAAGAACAAAATGCCGCAATGCTCAGCAATTAAGAGGAGTGGGGAGTAAGAGTGAGATTGGCTTCATATCCTACTATTTTTAATTAAAATTTGTGATCCAGAAAATAGTACAGTTGTAGTTATGTATTATCATATCAATAGGGTTCTAATTTTCTATGCTTGTTTACTAAATGATCTGTTGAATGCAAAATAGTGTTTGATTCATTTTCTGCCTTGTGTCGCATACAAAAACTGATCTGAAGCACAATGTTCTTTGTTATTATTTGAAAGAGAAACTTGCTTTCATATATGTGTTGTAAAAAAATGTATCCAGATGAAAATTAACTACTAACTGCCTGGGGCAAAATGTTGTTTGTTCTACAAACTGCTAGAAAGTCACTCACAAAGAGAACTTTACTCAGTTTGGTGTTTAGTTTCTTTTTAAACTATGACATAGTGGTACTCAAAGATAGCTTGAGGATTTCGTAGCCTGCGCATGCAGTAAAAAATACAAGATACAAAACATGAGATTTAATTTGCTTACATCTTCCTTAGTTCATGCAGCAAGAACCCAGACAATCATGGTATAAACCCCCAGCTGTCTCAGTTGACTTGTTCTGGAATTAGAACAGGACAGTGTAACCCCAATATGAACATTAAAATCATGTGGACAGGTGTATTTACTTACTGCACATGAAAGTAAGACCATAGCTGAGAAGACATCTTTAAGTTAGGCATCCAGATTTACTTCTAATTCTGGTTTATTTAATACTGGTTTGCTAGGACAGCCTCTGGAAACAATCTGTGCAATGGGTGCTTGCCAAAAGGAGGCAGCAGAGCAACACTGACCTGCTTTCCCAAATCCCTAGTTGACTTCCCTTACAGTTAACAATCTGTCCTTAGAATCAGGCAGGGCATATATAGTCTCTGATCAAATGAGCACATCCTAAGAGTTCTGATTAGTCTTGATACCAGCTCTGACCTTTACAAAGAGAAGCTAAAAATTCCTCCTGTGGTGGGGAACCTCATGGAGAAGTGAGCAGCCTCTTGTGGCTGGAATGAAGAATATTAATGCCTGATGATCCAAACAGCAGTTCTCATCAACTGTTCCCTTGCTCCCAGAAATTGAATTAACAGCAAAATTAGTAAAGTCACCCAGTGGACTTGGATCTGCAGTGGGGGAGTGGAAAGTTCATGTATATTCTAAGCACATCTGAATGTCAGCAGTCAATTAGGTATATCTCTTAAGTCTTTACTGATCTTACGAGCAGTCACACAATTCAGCAAAATCTGAGTTATTCATATTGTGATCCTGCCTCCCCATGCAGGCACTACGTTCCCTTTAAAGTAAAACTGGCCCAAATACATTTTATCCTATCCTTTAACTGATTTCTGTACTACTTCTACACAGTGAACATGGGCATTTACTGCACAGTAAAGACTTTAAGCGAACATTTCATTTACCTGCACAATGTTACTCCATATAAGTCAAAGCTGCCTCCTCTCCCCTGCACAGCAGTAAAGCTATGGGGCTATGGGGCAGCTAAATGCTTCACAGTATGTGCCATTCTATGCAGATATATCTACTTGCCAAGATGGTCTCCAATGTTTTGGGTTTTCAAAAGTTGGCAAACTTTTCTGAGCATAAAGCATTTTCAGAACTGATACCTATTAAAGTTGCTCATAGCAAGTTACCTGTTTAGTGTATGAAACATAAAATCACAAGGTACAGTGAGCAATACTTGACGTACAGATGTGCAATATTTGTGTGATGTAGCAGTACATCCTCTGCTGTTAACAAACTCTGAAAATGTATTCAGGAATAATATAAAAATCACATCAGATATTAAAAAATGTTGTCTTTTCAGAGTGACCAAAGTGTGGCTAAACTGTCCCTCGGACCCTGTTACAAGATCCAACGCTTCAGGAAAGCTGGCTTTCTGGAAATAGTGCTCAGACTATCTGTTAACTGCTATCATCAGACCATCTCTTATGATTCCATCAAGTATAACACTAATTTAAATTACCAAGATATGTAACATGAGTAGTTCTGACTTCCAGATCAATGACTGAAATGGCTTTAACTGAACATGTATTAATAACTATTAAAAACAATGTTAGATGCATATTACTCTGCTGATTTTATGGACTGGAAGTGCAGATGCTTTAATGAACACTAGAGGGTAAATAATTTATAGTTTGTCTGGAGAAAAACAATGACTAGTACTTGAAATTATCTAAATACATGCAATAGCTTTCAAAGACTTGCAGACATTTGGATACAAGATTATTATACTCTGAATTACCCAGTCTTTACAGATTGAATTTCTAGTTAATCAATTTCATTAAATAGTTTTGTAAGCTCCAAAGTTTTTAAGAATCATCTGATGCCAGCTAAAAGGTCATATTCAATAGTCAAAGAAAACTAAAAACGAACTGACAGCTCGACCTTCCATGTGCCATTCTCATTACATACGTTTCATGGCTTGATTTCCTGGTGTTTTGTAAACCTTTAACCAGTGATTAGGATGGACAGATATTAAATCCATTGCTCAGCACCAATTAGATAAAGTATGTAACCTTTGTAACTTTAAAATCCTTAAGAACTAATTTCTGAAGGGTTCACCATATCTAGAAATAAACTTGATGTATTGGGATTGCATGGCAAGGTTTTGGGTAAAGGGGCTACAGAGCTTGGCTTCTGTACAAAGGTGCTAGAAGTTTCCCCTGTGTCTGATGGAGCCAAGCTGGATGGGGCTTGGAGCAACGTGGTCTAGTGGAAGGTGCTGCTGCCTGTGGCAGGGGTTTGGAACTGGATTAGCTTTAAGGTCCCTTCCAACCCAAACCCTTTTGTTATTCGATGAAAACATCACTGTTATTGAAAAGGAATTAGAGATCCATCACTGAATATTTTTGCTTCCATCAGTTGTGTGACAACACTGTTTTATGAACACAACTCTCTCTCTTTTTATGAAAGGCACATAGCCAGATTTACGTTTGAGGCTTATTGTTACAAGTGGTTTGTTTATTTAATCCATTTATACCTAGAACAGTGGTCAAAACAAATAATGTGCAATAAAACTGCAGGCAACTGAAGCAGGTTCTCTGTCTTTGGCCACCACTCATTATGAGTCCATCTCAAAAATGAGGATGGATTTGCCCTAGGGAATATACGAGGAGGTATCTGGTTTTCCTCTCTTGCTCCTCTGCCAGAATCAAAGGATAAGAATCTTGTAGAATATAAGTATTTTCATTTAAATGAGTTGAAATGTTTGCTTGGGGGAAAAGGAAGATGGAAAGAAAGAAAACAAAACTTTGTAACCATTAAACACCAGTGCCAAAAACTAACTACAGTCCTCTTCAAAACTGACACCAGAGCAATTTTCCTTTGATATATCTAGTTTGTGTGTTATTAAAAGCATTTACATCTTTATATTCTTAATTACAATGAGATTTTTAGTAACTGTTCATTTCTTTCTGCAATCAGAGTTATTAAAGCAAAGCATGGCATACACTGATTTATAAGTACAAATTACAGGCTATACTTGTAAATAATATTTTTCTTCTTGGGAAGCAGAGTACTGTCTGAAATGTATGAGCTGTGATAAAATGCCAATCATGCCACTGAAATTCCAGTGAAAATGCTCTGAAAAATTCTCAGCATTGTGCTTATCCTTGTGGCTCTGTGTAAATGAGACATTTGCCAATGGATTCTTTTCACTCCTACAAGCAGACTTGGAACAATTGTTGCAGTTTCTCATAATTATGAGACGATTTTGTTTATAGTTGAGTTGACAGTTCAGTCTTATTTTCCCTGGTTTTACATTTATCTCCTTTTATTCTCTTACTCATGCACTTTTCATGAAGCTGCTATTTGCAGCCATGCCGTATAGGCACTTCTTACAAGGGCAGCTAGTGACAGGACAAGAAGGAACGGGAGATTTAGATCAGCTACCGGGAAGAAGTTATTTTCTGTGAGGTTTTTGATACATTGGGACCAGTTGCCTAGAAAAGCTGTGGCTGCCCCACCCCTGGTAGGGTTCAAGGCCAGGTTGGGAGGGGCTTGAAGCAATCCAGTCTAGTGAAAGGTGTCCCTGCCCATGGCAGGGGGCTGGAACTGGATGAGCTTGAATGTGCCTTCCAACCCAAACCATTCTGTGATTCTATGATCTTTTGGGGGATACATTCCTACCCCAACACTACACAGTGTATATGATATTTATATGAATCTTGAGCAATCCAAAGGGACAATTGCGTATGCACCCGCATCAAAAGAGTGTGGCCAAACAGATCCATATTCAAGGAGTATATGCAGGGACATGGCTGGCCTAGGAAGCCTGACCTCACTCCACTGAATTTTGAATCTGAGTCATGTTTGAAATTCCAGTACTTACTTCAGTCTCTAGGACTTTCTAGTTTGGTTCTGTCTTCCTTTTCTAGACTTGGTCAGAAGAATTAAAAGGAATTTTTATGCCATAACTTTGTGGACAGAATCCCCGCTCATTACACTTTTCTTCTTGATACGTCTGGTTTTGTGATGTGCTTGTAATGCCGGTTGTGTCTGTTTCAGAATGTCAAAAGTAGCTTACATAGTCCCCACTATTTTCAACTGTCTTTTGCAGGACTCAACTGCATAAATCAGATACACTCTCCCAAGTGAAGGACTCAGGTAAGCTGTTACATCCACGACTGTCTTCACCAAGAGTTTCTAGACTTTTTTCTAAATAAACATTTTCTGTATATGTGTTTCTAGTATTAATGATGTATTTTGGTTGCTCCTTGATGGAGATATAAATCCATTATTAAGTATATTTAGTAGCAGTAGTAGCTAAATGTCTTCAGGGTTTAGGAGTTCAAACTGAGAACACTTCAGCAAATACTTGACAATACTTACGGCAATTGAGAGAGCTGCCTGGGGACTGAAGGAAAACAGATATCACTCCTATGTTTAATAAGGGCAAGAAGGAGGGCCTATGGAACTACAGGTCTGTCAGCTTCACCTCAGTCCCTTTTAACACTGTCTCCCATAAGATCCCCATAGAGAAGTTGATGCAGTATGGGCTGCATGAGCAGTGAGATGGAATACAAACTAGCTGAAGGACTGGGCCCAAACAGTGGCACAAAGTCTAGCTGGAGAAGCGCTCCAGTATGAGAAGTGGCTGATGTGCCAGAGGGTCCTGTTGTTATGCCTCAACAGGCTGGAGAAATGGGCTGACAGGAATCTATCAGGCAATATGCACACACTGAAACACAGGAGCTTCCACCTGAACAACAGGGAAAACTTCTTCATCAAGAAGCTGACCAAGCACTGGCACAGATTGCCCAGGAAGGCTGTATCTCCTTGGAGAGGAGCTAAAATCAGACAGGTTGCTGAATACCATTTGGACATGGTCCTAGGTAGCCTGCTCTAGATGCCCCTGGCTTGAGCAAGGCAAGATGACCTCCAGCAGTCCCTCACAACCTCAACCATTCCAAATAAATCAGAATCTAACAGATACATAAAACTTATAAGCAAAAGAGATGATTTATTTATGCACAGAAAACATAAGGAAAATAAATAAATAAACCCCAGGTTTTATTGTTGTTTTTTTTTTTTGTTTTGTTTTTGTTTTTGTTTTTGTTTTTTTTTAACGAACAGGTGAGAGAAGAGATGAGAAGTTTTTGCTATGAGACCCATACCAAAAGCTGCTACATACAAGTGGTGAAATTGCCAATCATGTAAAACAGACAAAAACAGTGTTAAGAAAATAAACCAGGCTGCATAGTCAGATCCCAGAGTGGCAACAAAACCATTTACATTCTAATAAAAGCTGAGGAAGATGTTACATAGAAGCTAACAAGGCTAGACAGCTTCAAACCAGGAGGGCAACCTCTGTCTGAGAAGGTCTTTGAGCAGTGTTATTGCTGATTTCCAGTAACCCTTTGAAGACCAAGGAAATTCCAAAAGCCTGAAGAAAAGCATAGATGCAAGTACTGACAGAAATGACCTGTGTAATTACAAGCTGCTCCAAGTAAGCAGACAAAACAATAGAACCTGATTAATAAAAATATAAAGGAGATAAATGTAATTAGTGCAAATCCACATGGGTTTGTAAAAATAGATCTTGTCAAAGTATTCTGGCATGGGTTTTTTTTCTGAGATGGCAAATTTGGATCCCATCATATTTGCATATATATATATATATATATATATATGCATTACTACGTTTTTCTGCAGCCATTGTAATAGTATTCAGCATCAGTTCTGAAAGCATTTGATTGGCAGTGCACACTGTTTGAACCAAGATATTGAATTATTATAAATGTGACATGCTAAATACATCAAAAAGTAACCATAACACAGAAAATCAGTGGTTTCAAGACAGAACCACTTGAAATTTGATTTTCAATCCTTCATTATTTAACATCATTATTATCTGAAATGCAGAAAAACGCATACTCTTTGAAGCTGAAGATGTATGAAGTTTACATGTCACAAGCTTGGGACACGTAGGTCAGCTGGTAAAAGGAAAGATTGAGCATTTTAATGTGGCCATGTGTGAAGCCATCTAGGTAGGTGAAGAACACAGCTTCAGACTGAGACATGTATTGCTGGCAGGAAGTGAGTCAAAAGCATGACAGGTACCAGAAAAAGAGGATCGAGAAAAAAAAAACAAAAAACCTGTACCACTCTGGTAAATGAGACAGAGCATCTGTTGACAACTCACACCGAGAAGGGTGAAGTACTTGACAATTTTCTTCCACAAGCTTTCATTGGCAGTTACATTTCCTGTATCTCTGAAGCCCCTAAATTTCAAGGCAGACACACATTGGGACCATAATGTGCTCACAACATTCCTTTGATGCAGTGTTTTTCCATTATGTATAACATGTATGCACTGTACTGACCTAAAGCCTGAAAGTGCATTTTATGCATAATTATGAATACAGTTACTAAACACATTCCTTATAATGATATTCTAATAATTGTTTTGGAAAAAAATGAATCTTAACTTCATTCATAGTATCTGATTATCTGATTCCACATGCCAGGACTATGGCACAGCAGTTAAGCAGTGAAGGAATTTCAATTGAGTTATTACCTGTGTACTTAGATTTCACATTTGGATGAATTAACCAGGAGTCAATGAAGACAATCTCCCAGAGTTTCAGGCTCAGCAAATTACTCGATATGGTAATGAATCAATGAAAATCCAAGAGAGGCAGTGGAGTCAGTTTATTGCTGGAGGAAAGGGTGGGGAGGGCAGAGAGCAGGGAGCAAGGTGATTAATAAAAAGAGAAAGGAAGTATGAGAGAAATGGCAAGTAACTGAAGAGCAGAAGCAAATGGGTGTGTGATTTGGTGGTGTGTTTGTGCTTGGATCTGTAATGGATACCATCTCTTATTTATAGGGAATACCACTATCATTTCTAACAGCTTGGTGGTATCAGGGAAGAAGCAGGTAGGATATTCATTATGTAACTGATGTTATGCCCAGTAGCATAAATTTTTTTGGATATAAAATTGAAGTAGAGGAGATTAAGAGAGCACACCATGCTGAAGCTTGGGAGCATGGAGCCAACAGAGCCTGCCCCATGCGAGATATACTTCTGACTCCATTTGTTACAGAAGCTCACTCTTCTAATGCAGTGCTAATGCTGTGAACTGGGCATGTTTATGCCTCTGATTCCCATTCCTCAGCAGAAAGAAAATATGGTAGTGTCATTGTATGGGAGGCAACTTTTTTTCTGTTCTTCCCCCTTCACCCTTCTTTATTTCATGGTCCAGAACACTGGTGGGAGGCCATTAGTTTTCATCTTTAATTATGTTTCTGAATTAATTTACTTCCTTCTTTTCATTTTTCCTTGTATTTTTAAAGATACTGAAATTTTTACCTGTATTCAGAGTAAAGAAGAGAACATGTACAAGCCCCTTCTGTGTGCCACTGACAATCTAGGCAGGGTCTGAAGGTCATAGTAAGGCATCTGAGTTTGAAACCTGGGTCAACAGGGTAGACATAAAAGATTTCTGGTTTCTTGTTTGTTTGCTTGGTTCTCCTACATTGGGCTCTTCTCCAACCACAGTCTTGCTACTATTCCAATAAATGGGAGTAAAATCACATCCCAGTTTAACTGCATTTCAAGAACTTTAAACCACTAACATTTAAAGGCAGTATATAAGACATGAAAACCTAAAATACAGTGCAACTCCCTTGCCTGCTGCGCTGCATCCCCTGCATTAAACCCATATATATTTTATCTTCCATTTGTTATGGCAGTAATTCTTTCTTTTCCTCTCTGGCAAACTTCAATTACAAACCTTCTACTGCCCCTCACTGAAATGGACCCTAGCAGTCTCCTCAGCTCATCTGCTGACCTTCTGTGTTCTTTCCCTCTAAATTTCGAGGGGAATACAGAGGGAAGCAGGTTTTCACTGTCTTCACAATAAATATATATTTATCAGTCTAAGTACACAAGATGATTGAGCAAGTTGTGTCTACCCCATCTCTGGCAGTGTTCAAGGTCAGGTTGAATGGGGCTTGGAGCAACCTGGTCTAGCTAAAGGTGTCCCTACTCATGGGCAGGCCATCATTAGCTTTAGGGTCCCTTTCAAACCAAACCAATCTATGATTCTATGAATCAATCAGAGGCATAGCCAAGGCTTTATTAACATTTAAGTGATAAAAAAGTGGACAGCGGTGCACCTCTACATTTGATGCAAAAAAATGCACATATGCAGATAATTCATATATCGTAGAAACAGGACGTACAGCCAAATCAGCACGTGTCTGGCTGATTTTCCTAAGCAAAGGCTATAAAATATTAAATGATATAGCAGTTTTACAAAATCAAACAGAATGTTTATGTTCTATTTAGGCAGATACCTAAACAGGGCATTCAGTTTCTATAAGAAAATGTTTCTTTGCCTTTAAGCTGGGACTTAAGTAATTGAAAGAAACAAATCATAGATGTTCATTCCAAAATATCACATTCATTTGTGGGATGGCAAATCCTTTGGCTAGAATTGTTCAAATGCTTCCTAGCTACTAGAAAGTATTGTTAGCTGCTTATTTCATTTACACATTTAAAGTTGCAACCCAGCCTGAGCTTTTACTGATACAAGTGCAAAACAGGCAGCAAAGTTCCTAGCTATGTTGAGTCAATCTTAGTTATAGGTATATTTAAAACATACTTTTTGAGTGTGGACACAGAGAAAAATAAAATATTTGATAAATATTTTAGATGCTCATAAATATTAACATCCAACAATGAACTCTTAAGTGTAAATGAATTTTTCAGTCCCTCAGTAGGCTTAGCATGACCACTTCAGTTAAATGTCTGAGAGAAACACCTCTCCAGGAGATTGTAAAGCTGAAAAATCTCTATAGACTTTTTTAGGCAGAGGCAAGGCGTAAATGTGAATGTCAATACCCTTTCCTGCTCTGAATTACCAGTTGTTCAAGCTTAAGGAACAGGAAATGGCTGGCTACTACAGCAGTGCATGAACACTGAGATAATTTCTCAGGTCCCAGATTTGTGAAGTTGCTTATAAAGCTGCACACCTATCAAAGCATAGATATGCCTGTGTTCTTCGTAAATGATACACATTGGGAATGTTTTTAATTTTATCTATGGTATCTCCAAAGCCAGAACTGAAAATGGCTCAAAAGAATTGATTACTGATTACTGCAATTACTGCAATTTCCTACACCACCAAATCTAGAGATTTAGCATGTTCGGCAATTAGCTGATCATCTCAGATTATCTACCTATGCAATCTCAATAAAGTAGCTGAATAAATGAGGTGTAATACAGATAAAAATCAATGTTAGTTCAAAGGATGAAGTCTGAGAAACCTTTTCACCATTTCTAGTATCTCATACCAATGGATATGGACTGAGTCATGAACTTCTCACTGACCAAAAAATTAAACCACACAAGTCTTAAAATCAGTGGCACAACTTCTGTTTCCTTCAGCAAGAGAGGATTCCAGCTACCAGACTGTACTTTTTCTCCAATGGATATTCCTGTTCTTTTAAAGAAAATGTTCATGGGGATTTTGGAAATTATGCCCTGATCAAACTACCTCTTTCTAAACACTGCTAGAGTTTCAAATTCATTTTTTACATTTCTAGAGATTAACAAAATGAGAAAGTCAGAAAGTCAGAGTTTGAGCTGATGAAGAAGATAGACATTGCTTGAGACATTTTCTGCCTCAAGTAACTGAAACACATTTGCAAGACCAAATCCTCTTGCATGACTGAGCATGATCTGTATTGAGGAAATGCAGTCATGGGCAGTGACACACCTTAGGATTTAACCTGTTATCTTATGTCTGACCAATGAGTCAAATTGCTCAGAGGCAGATCAGCTTCTGCATGTGTAGAAATGGTTACTGTAGTAAACACCCACAGTCTGTGCATTGGTTGTTATTGCCCTGAGCACTAGGAGTATTACAAAGTCATAAATATTACTACAATTACTAAACACTAAACATGTTATCTGATGCTCTGTAGGATTTAGAGATCCAAGCTGAAATTCCTAAAGAACTTCAATACGAAAACCTGCTCTGTCACAAATCTATAGTGATGTGAATTATCCAAGTAGAGCTACAGTTTCTAATGTCTTATCACTATATTACATATATGACTTCCTGTCACAACTGCATGCAATGAAATAATCTTTCACATGAGTTTAAAGGATCTGAGTTAAAAAAATGAGACATAATCAGAAGATATTTCTCATTTCCTTGCAAAGGAAACAGCCAGTCTTCACAGAGACAAGTTTTTTTGACACATAGTCTTTAACTTCACTTTCAAATGTTCTTGCAGACTGGACCACTGACTGAAGCACTTGTGTGTCTTATTCCATGTTATTGCACCTGAGTTTAAAAAAACCAAATGAACTAAGCACACAAACAAAGTGAAAGTAAGCCAAGCAAAGCACATTCATTCAATGACATCTGCAACTGATTCAAGGACTACTGATCACATCAAACTTGGAATCAGGCTTTCTGCATATAGACAAATGTCTGCAATCAGGCTGTGGGTAATGTTGCATGCACAGTAGTGAAGGACTCTGAAACTCTGGTTTTTCAGCACTGATGCAGGCTCTAGCTGCTGCCACCAATTTGGACATGACAGCAGACTATTACCATTTTATTCCCATGTAAAGTAATGTACTGCTCTAGAAAAAGCATAGTCATTTGGAAAGTCACCTCAAGTAACTGAGTTGTGTGTTGTTAAATAACAGTCAATTGACAAACAGTTTTTTAGCTGAATGTTGGTCTTATTTTATCGTGATGCGCAGCACCTTAAATAACAGTAGTATTACATAATGGTCTAATTTATAGCTCCAGTGTTTTAAAAGACAAAAAAAGAAAGCATATGTTTAATGTCATGAATTCCTATGGTCTTAATGGAAACTTAGGCCTTCGCTTCAGAAGTTTAGTGTATCTGTAAATGCTTTGACACCCAGGGGTAAGTAATATGATTAAACATTAAACCTCCATGAAAATGTCTGGTATTCTACAAGATCTGTGAGTTTACGTCCAAACAGGGCCCAATCTGGGAAATGTTAATCAGATGTAACAGAGAAACAACTGGAATTGCTCTAAATACACAAAACACTGTTATGCCTAGAAATTAGCTGGAAGACACCTATTCCTGAATGTGAGTTCAACAGAATATATGGCACCCCCCCACACTCAACATTCAAGCTGCAGGAACTGGAAGAACAGATATTCCAGTCCTATGTAGTCCAGAACTCCTGAAAAGAAGGTTCTTGTTCAATGCCTTGCTCTTTCAAAAGGGACATTACACTTTTTAATCATTTTCTCACTTATCCAAGCTATTAAGGAAGGTCTGGGTGCCAGGCAGACAAAGCTAAAAGATGCATAGTTCTGCTTATACACAACTCTTAATGATTTACTATACCTGCCCCTCCTCATTGATTTTTGCATTGATTATTGTCAAATAGGGTTAAACTTCAACTGCAGCAGTGCTATGCGATCTACTGCAAAAGCATGAAAAGTATCTGAACTAGAAGTTTTAATAGGTCTGTACTGATCAGGTTTGCACTGCACATAAACAGACACAACCCAAAATTAGTCCTAGCTGTGAGAGACAATTACTTTTTAAGTGAGTTGCTTTTACAGAGAACAGATGATCCTATGATTAATCCCTGAATATTCTCATGAAGAAGACAAGGTAACTGCTTTGTGTGTTTTTTGTGAGAATACAAGTGAAAGTTACTCTACTCGTAGTCATATTCTGATCATTCCATCTTTAAGCCATGTAAAAGGCTACAAAGCACTAAATTTGTATTTTCCATGTTACTTTTTATCTTGTGATGACCTCTCCTGGTTGAGCTGCTCATTAGCCATGATTCCAGAAGTTAAGACTGTTGTGATCCCTCTATGCTTATTTCAAAAAAAGAACAGAATACGATGAATTTATTGCAAAGGCATGAAAAACATGACTGTGAATAAAATATAAAGTAAGATCTGAGTGTGTGTGTGTGATACTATGCTGTATGTTTACTGTAGTACAAGATGGGCTTTCAACACCCACTTCATCTTGAGATAAAACTGAATGAGATTCAAAGCTTTCAACATGATCACTTCTGAATCAGCATTTCTGAGAGACATCATTTTAATGACAGAGATAGATTTACTGACTTCACAAACCAAACAAACAGTTGAGATGCAATATATTCACCTAAGTGACATACAGTTCTATTCTTTCCAAAACCTGTATGTTTTTCTAAGTCAGCACAAGCAAGCTATAAGCAAACACTGAATAGTGAGCTCACATGTAGGGATTTGTAATTCCCTGTACACCATGAATCTTGCATGCTTCCTAAAACCACTGTGAAGAATAAATTTGCTGTTGTTAATTACTTCAAAGTCAAAAGATAAAGTAGCAGTGGCGGAGAAAAAAAAAACGTGGCTGGAAATCAGTTTTACATCAAAGTTGCATTTCACTCTATTTGTAATTATTTCAGAAGTATTCTGAATATGACATTCAGAATCAACGAGGAAAAAGAGATAAAACACTAAGAGCATTCTCTTGTCAAACGACAGCAAAAATCCCCAATGCCATTCACAATCAATTACAGATGAAGTGAGAAACAGTCCCAGAAAATCTCAAACAGAGACCAGTTTGTATGCCAAAGCATGCAATGGGATAACCAGTTCAGTGTTGCACCAAAACCCTGTGACACAGCACTTGAGTTCCTACTGTGGTACCACTTTCCCAGCATACACAGATCTTTAGAAGTATTTTAAGTATGTACTGCAATGTGAATACTCCTTTTGTGATTTTAAGGCTGACATGTACTTCCAGCTATATTTCTGTTTCCAGTAAACAGATCTTGCTCCATTTGACTTTCAGAAGTGAGTCAGAAATGAAATGCTACAGACTACATAAGCATTGTAGTGCTTAAGCTCTTGGAAGATGAATTAATAGAAAAAAATCTTTGGATATCTGAAAAAAACACTGCCAAGATGGAAACATATATAAGTAAACTGCAATTAAGATATTATATATATCTCCTTTATTCCTGGGATTTCTGGTTATGGTGATGTTACTACAGTCATTAACTTCTCAGCTAACTTCTTTCAAAAAGATCTTTTAGTTGGGTAATCAAATAGCCCACTGCAGGTCATCTTCAAGTTAAACTACAGCAATTAGTTATGGAAAGTCAAAACAAACAAGCAGAAGCTCAGAAAACCCATTATAAAAAAAGCAGAACAGGGAACTTTGTTTTCCAAGAACAGATTTCCGACAACCTAAATCATAAATCTTTTTTTCCTCCCTGTATATTCCTTTTATGCAGAGCCTGAGAGATGATCATGAAGAAATAAGATTCAGAAGAAAAATTAGATAGCTAGTCAAAACTAAGCAGTAAACCTCAGGATCAATATTTCCCCTAAATCAAAGGTAGAAAAATAACTGAACCTCCTGTAACCTCCTGAGAGCTATCCTGAGACCTAGATACAATGCAGACACTGCTGCACATTTTCTGTTGATACACAAACATTTGTCTAAGTAAATCCTGGGACAATAACGCTGTTTCGTTTTTCAACAGATATCAGATGATAACAGATAGAAACCCGTTGGGAAAGTATAGCAGTTCCCCAATCATTGCATTACTCATTCCTGCCCCAAGGAATCAAATAAATAAATAAATAGAATGATCCATATAGATCTCTATGCAGTACACACATTACATTCTAAGACAATTCCCTGCTTGGTCACTAGAACCAGCCCCCATTCACATACACATAATCCCAACACATCTATCTGTAACATCTCAGGACATTTCTTTAGAAATAGCAGAGGAAGTCAACAGTAGTGTCTATTTTTAATGATTGTATAAAAATGCACTGCTTCATCTCAGTATGCATGTCAAAAATACTTTGCAAATGGCAAATGCTTTACACAGTCTGAAGAGAAACAACTAAATACTTAACACTGACATCTACCTGTAAATGTTTTGCTGGAAACTACAGCTCAGTGCAATGTTAAAGATATGATCTAACACCCATGGAAACCAATGAGTATGCTGTCATTTTGATTCTGACAGCAGAACTGGGTCCTACATAGGTGCTCCTCCTGCCTGAAGTTCAGCATTTCAGCAGATGCTTGATCATTTCTCAACTATTTCTGCCTCCCTAGGGGCACAATTGCTAGACTCCTCTAAAATACCTTTGCCCATTTTATTATGGGAAGCAAAACTTTAGTCTCAAGGAAAGCTGTTCTGGCTACATTCCCTGTCATTAACTCACCATCGTTCTTTGGTCTTCAAATGAGACACTGTTTCCTCTTGCTGCTCCTTGATAACACACTAGTTATGGAAACAGCTCACATGTCCTCTTTTCCTTCACACAACTGTGGGAGAACTTCCAATTGTAAATTGCATACCCTCTGAGGAAGGTGGGAGAAAACAAACCAAACCAACCAACCAAAACCCACCCCCAAACTTTGAACAGCTTTTATCTGATTCCTTTCCCCCCTAACCCCATTGCAGAACCACGACTATATTATAGAGCAGTATACTTTCAACTTTCCAAACCAGCTACCACTGAAATAATCTATGCTAAGGAAGATCCGATGGAGAGTACTGCAAACAGCATCAAACCTCAGTGCACACATGCACATACAAATACACAGCAAAATCAAACACAAAATTCACGAGCAGAGAAAAAACAATCAACCTCCCAGAGCTGCAGGAATTACCCTCTGGCTTTTTGCAGAGCTGAAATTGTAATGCTCCTTAGCAAAGGATACTTACGAGATGCAGGCAGAGCAGTCCTGGCTCTGCAGCTAATGCTGCTGAAAATCCAGAGGAAGAGAGCTGCCCTGCAGCCAGCTCGGGTAACCACAAGCATCCTTCACTTCCTGGCTCCCTGTACTCCCAATGCCAGCCGCAGAAGACCTGCTGTTCTCCACTTTGCCCCCTTCTCTTTCTCGGAGGAGGTGGTGGTGAAGAGGTAAAGGGGGCAGGGCTTTACCTTGAGGTAGATGCCAACCCCCCTCTTCGTCTGCTATCTCTGGGTTTGCAGGAGCAGGATAAGTCCTGGTACTTTTCTTTCCTTTATTTCTCTGTGTTTGTGTGTGTGTCTGTGCCTCCCTGTCAGAGGAAACGTTAAA
>JBAFWW010052999.1:0-12231 GCA_036873685.1 Agapornis canus
TAGCAACTTCACTCGCCAGCTCCTTCAGGACCTGCAGATGGATTTCATCAGGTCCTATGAAGTTGTGCACGTTCAGGTTCTTAAGATAGTCTCGAACCATATCTTCTCCTACGGTGGGCCTAAGCTCTTCATTCTCACAGTTCCTGCATCTAACCTTCCAAGACTTGGGTGGTGTGGTCAGAATATTTGACAGTGAATACTGAGACAAAGTTATTAATAACCTCAGCCTTCTCCAAATCCAAAATCCAAATCTTAGAAATGATCATCATCACATATTCAGAAAGCTGTGTGGACACTAACAGAAAAGACATCATATTAATGCAATTACAAATCCAGCTCTTTGCAAACATGTGTGGCCATTTCCTCACTATGGCAGTCTGGACTGTGAATTCAGACTCCTGGTACTCCCTAGAAGAAATATGTCCAGCTCACTAAACTCATGTAGCATAGACCATAACTCTTTCCCTATGAAAGCAATTACTCTCAGACAGTAAGACTACACGTGTACTCTAATTAGGAGTTAGTGGCTTCACTAACATGGGAGCAGCACCATCCAGCAAGTGTTCCCATTTGGAAAAACCTTGAGTTAGTACAGTTTCTGCCTCTGTGTTGCCTGTGGAGAGAGGCACAGTGCACTATGGAAAAGAAGTACATGAGTATTGTAGATCACAACATACACAGCAAATAAAGCAAAGAAACCATTTAAAACCATCTTAATTGGGAAACTAGGAGACCATTCAACAGTCTGGAGAATTTCTGGAGAAAGTCTGGTTACCTTATTGCTTGGAATTTATTCTTAGGTGTTTTTTAAAGATCATTTATGCTATGGAGAATAGCTATGAACTAGAAAAGAAAATGAACTGATAATTGCTTCCTTTTATAGCACTGCTATGGACACAGTTTTTCCTAATTTATAACAGTTATTACACCCGTTCATGCATCCTCTTTTCACATTTGTCAAACTGGAAACTTGTTCAGCCTTCTCACAATTCAGCCAGCACACTGTTAACCTTGCTAACGCTCATACTACAATTAGAAATGCACTCAGTTATCAGAAATATTTTTTTGGGCAATTCAGAAATCTCAATCTGTATGCTTGTATGCAGGAACTGTATATTAAATTGTATGCTTGTTACTTGTTTTCCCAAGACCCTTAACATTTAAGAATTTAATGACCCACTGCATACTAAAGAGCCTTCTTGGTTCCAGTATGTCCATACAGGACACATCTCTCTAACTACCATGCCAGCTCTCCACATAGGTAACGTGCAGCTTCCCTTTGGATACTTTACAGAATGTTTTGCAGAAAAAGCACCTCTAAAGTTGCCCTAAGATCCTACAAATCCAGATTACTCAGACGTGTAAAACAGCAATACTCAATCATAACAAGGTAGCTGGAGATCCAGTCACCTTGAATCACACTTACTCAGCCTGCATTTAATACAAATAAAACCCATTTCTGTACAGACAATACCTACATAAATTCATAATAATTTATAATAGACAAGTGAAAAGAGTAAGATGAAAACAGGTTTAATCCGCTTACACTGAATTATGTTGGAAACATCTCTTGTCCACCTTGTTTGTAATCCTGACAACACAGACATCAAACATTCAGTTTTCATATATACCTTCCTCCTCAGATTGCGCTCATGAAAGAAGCTATCAAATAACTTCATATCTAGGTGGAGCCTATACATGCCTTTAATTGATTTTTCTCTAGAGAATTCAGGTAGAATTGAAATTTTAACCTGGAAGTCATTCTGCCTCTTTTTATGCAAGCTGAACTGTTTTCCTAATTACAATAAGCCTTGCTTAATTACCTTATCTACACAGAATATCACTCTGTCAGACTAACTACCGTCTCCTTTACTCAAAGGGCCAATTAACCGTGTTGTAGAGGTAAAATTATTCTTCCCCACTCTACTCAAGTAACCTAAAAATTGGGGTTAACACATCTCATTATAAAGTGGTTTTTGCAATGGTTATTAAATTCTATATTGACCTGCATATTAATAAATGTACTACTTACAGTATTTAAACAAGATTTCTTTGAGGACCTGTAAATAGAGAGAATAGAGATAGAGAAGAATTTGTGCATCTAAGGAAATGAAACAAAGCTTACTTTAATCAATAATCTTAAGGCAGCTGTAGACTTGAATTTTGCATCTGTTTTGGGTATGATAAAAGAAATACTTCAAATTCAAGATGAGGAAAAGACAGGCTCGGGTAATATTTGCCTGCCCAAATATTCCTCAGAACTTTATGCAGAATCCTCCACCTCCAAAAATTTCACCCTATCTTGGTTGTTGATGCACTAAGAGCGCTGTTGAGGATTAGCCTCCTTTTATATCCTTGGATCAGTATATTCTTCAATCACAATTTGTATAATTCAGTTGAAAACTTTCACGGAACACAAGGTTTTTTTGTTTGGGGTTTGGTTTCTCCTCCTGTATTTTTACAGCACTAGCAGAAATTAATAATTAGGGATAAGGGTCTTCTAGACACTTGAGCAATAATAGCTATTTCTGCATTACTTTATTTAAAATCTAACAATACATGAGAGAACACCAGTATTAACATTGCCAGACAGATATTGGCAAGTTTTTTGTGTGCTTTCTGACAAGTTTCTAACAGGTGCCTTTGGTCCTTTGAATAACAGCCAATCTTTGAGTCATGGCAAAAGCAAAGATCTATCAGGTGCTGTGCCCTGAGCTCTGAAGAACCTCCATGTCTGAGGTGGAGGGTTTGTCCATTGATTTTTGGATGCCACAAAAAATAAAACAAAAGCAGGAAGCAAGATATATTCTAGATGGGTCTTCAGGCATTTGAATAACTATGTCACACCAACCACATCTAGCAGTGACTGTACCGGTCTCTATAAGCTATCTGAAGCTAGATATCAAAAAAATTCAGGAAAAGCTTAGGTTGCTTTTCAGTATTGAACAAAATTCAGTGAAAGAATGAAAGAGAGCATACCATAACTTCTTAAAGTGTCCCAAACTTAAAAATATTTGATGAATTACAAGTAAACTGATATAGAAGGGTTTAAAGGATATATTCCTCAAACTTATACCATAATCGTGTTAATATAATGTTCAGGTTTCTAGACATGAAAAAATAAAAATACATGTTTAGAATTGCTATGACTGCAGCCAATGAATAGATTTCATCGCTATGGTTACAAAGATAAATAACAGCCACAAAAGCACAGTTAACTGGAGACAAGGAAGACTGAAGCACTTATTTCCCATATTAATCAACATTTTGATGAAAGATTGGCCAATGAAGAGACATGAAAAAACACTGTTATAAATAATTTATATGAGCTGGATGGATATATTAGTCCTGCTTCAAAAAGTGTTCTAGGAGTCTACATTTGATTGAAAACTATGCAAAATTTCAAAATTATTTGTAAAAAGGAAAGGAGTACCAGCATTGCCAATTCAAGTTTATTCCTTTTTAGGGCTTAGGTAAGGCCAGGTAGCATAAATATTGGCGCTTTTCTTGGATTACCATTCCCAAGGATGTCCACAGGACATGCAGAAGGACAGCAAGAATGCAAGTTCTGAGAAAAGATGGTCATTGTTTTGGTTTTCAAAAACTGTGGTAGTTCCGCCTTTGTAAGAAAGCTCTGCCTAACCTGTCTCATGCTTTTACTATCTGTTCAGGAAAATAACTAATGCTATTAACAAGACATTTTTTAATCCAGTAAAAAAATATAAACAAAATAGAAAAAATGAAAAGAAAATAAAAGATACAAACCAGAAATAATATTTCTGATGGAAAACTTTTAGTTAGTCTGGTCTTGTGGAGTATTTTTATGGAAATCCATATATGTTCTCTGTGGCAAAACACATGTGCATGCTCCAGACCTGATCATTAAGCACCCTTGTTTCTAGTGTGGGTGGAGGCTAGGGGAAAAAAAGTGAGGTGGAAAGAGAGACGGTGGAAGAAATGTTTAGCCCTTCTAAAAGTTTGGTGGGTTTTCTTTTTTTTTGTATTTTGGTTGGGTTTTTTTTTTGCATCATTTACCTGGGTGCAATAGTAGGGTACAAAATTAGAGTGCTGACAATGAGTGGTGAGTACTTTGGCTCTGCTCTCCTGTTCCTCTTCTTTCGTAACCCTGATGGAGTAACTAGAAACATGTGAAGAAAACTAGGCATCAGCTTCACAGGTGTTTGGAGATAAGTGAGAGACCACTGCTGCCACAAGTCTCCATCAGGATGCCCAGTTCCCAGCCCCAGCCAAATGCTGCAAATGAAGGTTTGATCTTACTTTCCTGAACAGCCTCAAGACTCTATTTTTCTGGAGTTTATGGTTTCTAGAACAGCAAAAAAGATTATTCATCTTGCCAATACTTAGCTTTGGACTGAATTAAAAGATAATTGAAAATACTGTGGTGAAAGAGAAATCAACAACTGTATTCTGGGAAATGGCTAGTGAACGCACATGTCAGAAGAAGAAAAAGAATAAAAAAGGAATGAAAACAGGATCTGAGAATTCTGTCAGTCTTGGAGAAAAGCAAAAATGGGGAAGTGGTCAAGTCATCATAAAGTTAAGACTATCTGGAACCATTATAGTCTACCTTGGCCTATGTTTTCTTGTCAACTGCTTTTTTCTTTCCAGAAAGAATAAGAACTTCTCCTCGTTCTCAGTCTGTGGGTTTGGATGGACGCCCTCCAAATGCTTAGCTTGCGTTGCTACTCTGAAATCCCAATGGGAGGAGGGAATCTGTTTCTCAACTCTGTAGTGTTAAAGAGCTGAGGCTTTCCAGTCAGAAGCCACCCTGATATCACGTGTAAATTAGTCTCAAAACAGCACTGGTTTATACTTGTACCTTGTTTATCCATTTCATTCCTACGAAGCTGGAAGCAGCTGGAAAACAGCCCCCTAAACCTTTGTCTTGTTCCTACCACTCTGGGAATCTCCCTCCCCTGTCTTCCTGCTGGGGACCAAGAGAGCATTTAGCCCGAGTTACTCTCTCAAGTTCAGTGATGAGGTTTTTTTTTATTCCAGGAATTATTTCAGAATTGTATATGCTCCCTTTCAGACACATGTAAGTCCCATTTTTCTGTGACTCTCAGCCTTCAGAGTCACAGAAAAATAAGTTCTAGGCTACTCATAACTAGAACAAATGTTATCTTCCAACTATCAGAAATCTTCTTGGAATTTTTCTGAAGTTCCAGGCAAAATGAGAGTAATGCAATATTTTCCTTAAAGTACTACCTTTTTATTACAGTCAGGGAAAAGACTCACCAGAAATATGTAAATGAAAAGAAGAACAAGTATTTCTGAAAATACCTAGTGTGAGGAAACAAAAAGAGCATTTAATAAAGCAAACTCCAAGTAACTTAACTGTACAGAACAGCTTGCTTAATACTTAAAAGAGGCAAAATGCCACACATCTGGCTCTTTGATCATTAACACTGTTCACTGTTTTATTAAAGCAGAGGTCATTATTTCTCAAGGAGTTATTAATGCTTACAATAAGACGTGTACAGTAGTTTTATCCACAAGAAGGTGAAAAGGACTTTTAGCACATATGAAGGCTCAGAGTCATTTTTAAGCCACAGACATGGAAGTGGTGAGGGGATTTCAGTAGCACTTTGGCTGCCTCAGTACAGATCCCTAAATGAATCATTCATGTTAACCATTTCAGCAAATATCAGTATTTATTAACTGGGAATTGATTTTCTGAGGAATTATTGGTTATATACCACTTGAAAATCTGAGGCCAGGAATTCAGTTAAAAAATGGACACACTTCTGTTTCAAATAAAAATAGTTCAATTCAGACATGGCATGGTTGTTCCCCATTGGTCATCTAGAGAGAGACGTTCTGTTGCAACCAGCATATTTCACTAAAATGACATTTACAAACTGAAGCAATGATTTCCGTTAATTCTTTTAATACCATTAAAACCACTAGGGTATTAATTTTTTTACATGTATTTTAACAGGGATATATAATTCCATTAAGCACAATTATTTAAATAGTGTCTCATAAGCATACATGTGACAATTCATTCACATTCAAATGATATGCATTATATTAGTTACTTTCTGTTAACTTCCTGTGACTTTTTTAATTGATAAGAAGCCTTCTTTTGGTAGTTTCTTCAGCCTGGTTATTTGTCAGTCAGTTATTTGTCAGTGAGTTATGTGTGTGCTAGGACTTATCTTTAGTATTTAATAGCATTAATAAATTTGTTATTATCTACTGTTTTATTTAGGCATCAAACATTGACATTTTTAGCCTACATTCCCTTAAACTGTATTTCCCATTCTCTGTTACCCTTTCAAGTTATATTCTTAACTCACAATGCAGGCAATCGAGCACTCCTTTTCTATTCAGTTTCCAAACTGAGAACAATTTCTTTATGAATCTCTCTTTCCAGTCTCTTGAACAAAAATGGTCTCTGGAGGAAGGCCAGGCTTTCTACAAGGACAAAAACCAGAAGAGTCCTCAGGCATAGCTTTTAACAACACAAATAAACCCCACCTGCAACATTCTGAAATATTCTGATTATTGTATTGCTACCCTCACATATCAAAAATTTCTCTCCAAATTGACAATTTAGATTATGATAATTGAAGCCAGAGGGTGCAGTATTTAGTTTCATTTCTCAGTGGAAAGGGGAGGGGGGGGGGAATGGAACTGACATACTATTTAAGAATGAGAAAAGTACAAAATGCTCCTTTTGAAGTTGAAAACTGTCAAGGAAAGCCAAATAGTAATAGAGGAATAGTAATGTTCATACTGATGCCAATAAAGCCAGAATGGAAATACTTTACACACTGAGCATTGTGTTGTAGTCAGGGATGCAATGTAGAGACACTGTTTGTAAATTTTAGTAGATATATATATATCATTAATAAATTTCCCACTTCAAGAATTTAATTTTGTAATTTTTTTTTTTTTTGTCATACGAAAATACATCAGACTGGACATGTTCTTCATCAGGAAGATTTTTAAAACCCAAAACAAGCAGACATCAGTTGGTATGAGTACTCCACATGAGCTAATGCATTTGAGGACGGTTTGTCTAATATTAACTGCCATACACTTTTGCTTTCAGAGATAAAGATTTCTGATTGCACAAGAAGAAAGTTGACAGCTTGCCTGGATACATAAAGAGGATAAGGAATGATGCACATATATGTACAGTGTAAGCCAATGTCAGAGCCAATATTTCCACTGAAAATGGATTTACATGCTAGTAATAATGTAAAGGTTCACCAGATTATAGTTATGTTTCTGTGTTATCTCACAGACAAAAGATAACATTCTTAAAGATTTTTTTCTTTTTTCTTTTCATTTTTGCAAACATAGATTAGCCACTGCATTCACATAAGAAATTAATTCAATCTTCTAAATAAATGGTGTGCTTCATGTAATTAACTTGCATGTCTGTGGTGTCCAAATACACAACAGCAAAAAATGTGGCTTTGATTCTAGATACAGACACAGGATATAGTCTGTCTAGACCATCAAGTAATATACCTCTAAAGTGAGAGTTTTACACATGCGATTGCATCTCTGAAATGGAAACTCTCAAGAACATTGGCCAGAGAAGGGAAAAACTAGATTCCTTTACTCTGTCCTATTTATTTTACCCACTTACTCTTCTAACCTGTCCACTGGAAACCTCTCTAGGATATTTGCAGTCTATTGGATATGCCATTTTTTTTCTGCAAGACATTTAATGATCAGATACCAGCTTCTTTCCTCTAAAGCCTTGGAAAATGCATATTTTTCATTAGAAATGTATGATAAATGTTCACAGCCAAGTTCAAAAAGTCAACACAGACCACAAAAATACAATTATGTTATTCAAAGTTTCACATCCATGTAAAAGTTATTAAATTGCAGATCTAAGTTCATATGACATTTCAAATGACATTTTTTTCTGATTTTGCATTATATCTACATAATTTCAACAATCAAGCAAGCACAGACCGAATCTTGGGAGATATCAGAAATCTTACAAAACAAAACAAAAGTTCAAACACTCGTTTGTTTTCTCCATTTTTACTGCCTTCTGTACTGCAGTCTTTTTAAAACTCTGGCCCACTTCCTCACTGGATGCAGTTTTTAATGCAGCCAGTGTCCCCCCTTTTGAAGGAGAGAGGCATTTTCATTATGTGGCTAGCAAGGCAACCACCAATGGTATACTGTCTATAATGTTTTCCTTTATTTTTTGGTAGCTCATCCAAACCCTTCTCAGGCTCACAGAGCATTTGGTCTCTGACCTCACCCTCAACTCAAATTCTCAGTGAGAGCAGCCTGCCCAGCACCCTTATGCCCATGAGGCTACTAGGTCATGTGGAAAAACTGCTCTTCCAGACAATGCAGCTGATGTCCAAAAGCAATAAAATGCACTTCCACCCACCATGCCCCCCCCCAAAAAAAAAAACCCAACAAACCAAACCCAAAACTCAAAACCAAACCAACCAAACAAAAAACCCAACCCCTAAAAGAAACAGAATATAGAAAATAAAGAGACATCAAGGTATTCCTTGATCATCTTTGTCTTTTGTCTTCTATACAAGGGAAAAAATAACAGAGGACTCTCAGGAGATGGTTAGACTTGGTAAAATGTGCAAACATTGTTAATAAATTGCACCCTTGTTGATCCTGTGGACTAGATATCAGCCTCTTTGGAGACTTCTACATGGCTACAAGAAGTTTTAGCAGGTTTCTGCTTGTAGAGCTTATTAATACTGGTCTAATAATCAACACACTCTGAATGCAAATACCAACTAAGGTCTGACACCAAAAAAAAATCCAAAAGATCTCTCACAGGATATGTATTTCAGATATCTTTCAATGAAGGACATTCAGTGCAGCCAAGCAGGAATGGGTGAGAAAGGGGAGATAGGTGAGAAATAGGTGAGAGAGAGGTGACAAAGCCTCTTTGCTGTGGCCCTTATGGCACTCAAGCATCAAGACTGCCTTTCTTTCTCTCAGGGAAAAGGGTGAGCACCTGCCTGTCACACACATCTCACCAGCAGGAAGAGGGGGAAAAGAGGAGCAAGTTTAAGGTAGGAGTGATGAAGAGGGACTGTTTGGGAGAAGACATGGAATGGAGGCGAGTGAGAAGAGGCCAGCCAGAGAATGTGTCAGTGCCTGTATGTGTCCTGGCAGCAGACAGAGAAACAACAAGGCACTTCACAGAGAAAGCCAAGTTCTCTATCTGCCAATGATACTGGCAGATTTGTCTAGCCAACAGTGCTGTCAGTCTCAGCATCAGTTTTATCTGACAAAGAAAAAAAAAATAAAAGGAACTAAGAACTTTCAGACTGAAAGGCTTTGATTTTTTATATTTTAAGTAATATTTCTCTAAAACCATTGCCCTTCAATATCTTCAGAAGGGGCTACTGAGATTTGAGATCCTGCTTTTTGGATATCTGCATGAAATCAAAATAACTGATTTTCAGCAGACAGTACCTCTAAATATAAGAGCATGTATCCACAGAAGATGGTACCTTCACTTGATGCAAGATTTTCCAACATAGGTTGGGGGAAAGAAGGCAGAAAAAAATATAACTCATGCTTCCCACTGCCAAAAGTAAGGTCTTTTGTAAATATACACCACTTAAGAAATAGCTTCAATATAGCTGCCATGGTTTTTGCCCTTTAAACACTACTGATTTGCAAAAAAATTTTTTTTCTTTTCATTCCTGTTGCCAACCTATTTTTTAATTGTGACAATTCAGTTGCTTTGGACCCATGCTTTGTAAAATTTTGTAATAAATCAAGCAAAGCAGGAGAAGTTGAAAGAAATTGAGTTATTAAACAAATACTAATATTTTCATAAAGGGGAGAGGGAAAAATTTCCTTCACCTTCATGTGATTTACAGAAACTGCTTTTTGGCAAGCCATTTTGGCACAATTCCCCCTTTAGATATCATCACTGGTAACAGACTGGATGTCTACTGCAGGTCTTCAGGAGTCCAGTGAACTCCCTGTTGACAATTTGGAGCAAACACAATGAAGTACCTAAGTAACAGTCCTTATTTTCTAGTTCTGATGCCTGAAATTAGAAGCTCATATGTTATCTCAAGCATGCAGCCATTTTTTTGTGTTCTATAGAAACTACTTTTTTTGCTGGATCACATGCTTTTTTTACTGCTTAGTTATGACCCTAATCACACTGTTGAATCAATAGCCAAATCTTTACTCTTAGTCAAAATGTTTATTTTTCAGCAAATTATATGGTCACTGGGAAGATTTGATGAATTAAGCCTTTACCAGGTAATTGACAGAGCACTGATGAAAAAGCAGTTTATATTAGGGAAAAGAAAGTCATACTTCTCAACATTTCCCAAGCATTTTTTGGAAGGCCCATTAACAAAGTTATTTTCAATTAATCCTGAGAGTGCAACTGGAATTAATTTCTACTCTGATTTTATGTTTATTCAGGGGGCAAAGAATATGTATGCTTATGCATGTGTGCATGTACAAGTACACATGTGCATTTTTGCAGAACAGAAACCTTTTGATGTATAGCTGGTCTGCACTGGGGTTCTACTCATTAGCCTATCATAATATACTCAATTAACATGTGTAGCCCCGGTTTCAGGGATTTGACAGAATCACACAGTCATCCACATCACAGAGGCACTGCCAGTGTCTTCCTTTCACCTCCTATCCTGTTTAAGCCTGGAATTATGGTTTTAAAAACAAATCTTGAAAGACTCAGTAAGAGAGTTCTTACAAAACTAAACTGAGAAGTCAGGTGAATAATGCTGCATCATGTTACCAGTCAGTATAGATTAAAGAACAGATCTATATGACTTTCACTAGTCAGGATCTAGAATAACTGAAAGAGGTGGATTAAATTAAATGTTTCCTTGTCATGTTGTGCTAATATGAGAAACAAAAAAGTAAAATCTGAGACTAAGCACACACAGAGTGCAATGAAACATGTATCTACAAATATTCAAGAATTAAGCCACCTGTGTAAATGGCTGGAAACATCTCATTTGCCATTATATTTGCTTTTTTTTCCCTACACCAATCCTGTCTACATCAAGTCATTAATAGTGACAGTCATTAACAGGTTTCTCTGTGCAAATTTTGTATCTTAATTGTCCTACCTCCAAATAAAAGAGAACACAGCATATTTGATGGTGTTAAATTACCCATTCTGGAAAAACATTCTATGAATCAATTTGTTTGATATTTGATACATATTATTGATGTGGAAATTCAAAATTCACTTCATGGATAGCCAGTAAAATTTTTTTCTGGTCTTAAAAGGGGAAAACTATTCACAAGATACCAGCTACTGTGAGACAAGATACATTACCAGATTTCATTCTGAGCCATCACTCTTCTACAAGAAGTTGGACAAGACCCGTTCCATTTTCAGGGACACAATTAAGTTTCCTAACTTCAAACCGTCGCCTTAAAGAAAAAGAAAAGAAGGTTGAGCAGAGCCTGCTCTAAGAGCTCATCATGTTCCTGTGTTGATTTCTGCTCTCTCAATCCGGGACTTACTCTAGTAAGCAAGGAATATACAATACTTCTTCCCCTACCAAAAAGACCAGTTTCTGGCTTCTACTTTACTTGTATAGTTAATTAAATGTTTCTCTCTGGGCTTGCACCCAGATGGCAACATTTTACTATCAATCAGTGTATGCTGACCACAGAGTACAGTGGGCAAAGGGAGGCAAGTCCAGAGAATACAATGCCGGTGAGGCTTTCAGCAGTAAAATAAACCTTGTTGATGCTATACTAGGTGGAGATAATTTAAAATGGAAAAAAAACAAACAAACACCATAATACTCCTCAGCTAATCAGAACTACAACAGGGGCCAAAATCATCCTTATTAATTTTACAATGATGACAGTGAAGGAGGACACAACAGAGTGAACAGCACCCTGCCCAGCTTAGACACTTATAGTCTGGCACATCAGAAACAGTCTATGTCTTTCAATCAACTAAATCTATTCCTTGAAAAGTTCTATTACTCAGAACACAGAAGAATTAAAGGCGTCTGCTACTGATTTTCAGTTATCCAAATAGTGAAGAGCTGCAGAGTTTTTTTTGGAATGTATGACTAAGCCATGGGGAAAAAGCATAAAGCGAAAGTCAGAGCTTCTGTTTCTATTATGCTCATAGGTTTTCTAAGACCATATTAACTAACATCAAGAGGAAGACTTTAATTATACCTGCAAACCAAAGTTAAAAAAAAAAAAAAAAAAAAAAAAAGGAAGGGA